>CM021102.1:117241264-117340366 GCA_007115665.2 Sequoiadendron giganteum
GAGGAAAGATTGATGGAAGAGGATTGAGAGATCAAATTCCAAATTTGTCTCCAATTTGTCTCCAAAACTTCCCGTGAAGTTTCAAAGCATTAATTGTGACAAATTTAGACATAGATTAGACATAGGAAATCTAATTTATTTTTGAGAAAATGTAGATTGGAATATTCCTTTATGCTTAATTCAAATATTTTGATTTATTTAAATTAGGAAAGGGAGATAAATAATTTAATAAAACAAACTATAGGATAGTCGTTTATTAAATTAATTAGAAGAATATGGTAATTAATCCATAAAGTGTTTGACCTTATTTAATTAATTCAAGAATGTTGTGATAGATTGAAATAGGGATTTGATAATTAAATCGAACAAAGTATTTAATTTTGTTTATTTAATTAAGATGAATTTGAATGTGAACTATATTAAATAAATATTTCTATTTATTTAAACAGTAGAGGAAATAGAATAATTAATCAAATAATGTGTATTTAATTAATCGGATGCTCCAGACCAATTTTAGGTGTATAAAGTAATAGTTTCATCATCACCCATTTTTTAACAATTCATATTTTCCTTTCAGACTCTGCAACTTAGCAATCTTCACATTAGCATCACTTTCATACAAGGTTTCTATTTTTTTCTAGATCTCATAAGAAGTCTTCAGCTCCATAACATTCATCATCTCAGAATTAGTCAAAGAAGTCAACAATGTTTCCTTAGCCCTGATATTGTATTCAACATCCCTAATCTCAGTAGTAGTAGAAGGACCATTCTGAGGAATAACATACCCAGTACATGTAATGTTCTAGTAGGATTCACTAATGCATCTCAGATGACACTCCAATCGAGTCTTCCATAGAGAATAGTTTGTTCCATCAAATCTTGGACTATCCTTCTTATATGTCACCATCACAGATCACCTCAAGTTGTTAAAATTCTTCCAAGCAACTTATCTCTGATACCAATTGTTGGAAACACAAGGGCAGACAACTGAGAGGGGGGGTGAATCAATTATCACAAAATTTTAAACTTATTAAACTTATTAACCCTTATTCTCAAATCTGATTAATAACCATGAAATCATAAATCAACAACACATTAAGAGCACACATAACACCAAGATTTTTTGCGTGGAAACTTTATTAGGGGAAAAACCACAGTGGAGGTTAATCCACAAGTTATACCCTATTAGAAGTATAAGATGAATAAACGAGGAATGCACTTGCATTCAGACACACTTCCTAGAGCTCATTGCTCAATTAAAAAGGAAGACACATTGTCTTACATAAATATTCAGATTAAAACCATCTGAAGAATTTGAACTGAGAAAGTAGCATTTGCTAATGCTTGATTACAGTTTCGATTAGGCTCATGAACACTTCTTCACACTTCACTCTTCTTCACACTCTGCTATGGTTGCAAATGATCTGATCTTTATTCACACATAGCACTTGCATACTTCGCATCACACATATCTCAAATGTGATAAACAATCACTTATATATATCCGCAACAAGAAATTACATTACTTCATATTGACATCAACAAAATATTAAAATGAATACAAACTATCAGCTCAATTCACAAACAGTTCTCAATTCGCACCAACCGAAGTTGGCCACAACATAATAGAGACCCAAAACAATATCCTCAAACATGAAACACCTTCAAACATTATTCCATAGAGATCCAAAACACGCTTCAAACACCTTGTCAGCCATGAACATGAAAAAAATGAACACACAAGAGAAAATCTTGGATCACGAGCACTCTAAAACTTACGGTAGATAAACTAGATAGGCACAACAACAAACCCTTTAATCCACAACTTCTGATCTCCAACATACTAAAATTTTCATCACACTAAACTTCACATCTTCTCAAACAACCTTCAACATATTTATTACAATTTTCTCAATATCCTCGACATATACAACCTGAAAGAAATTAATGCTAATAGTGTTGACATCAATGAAAAACACATATCAACAACACAACCACAACATCAAACAAAATATTCTCTCTGAGGAAAGATCTTGAGAATGTTAGAAAGTAGTTAAAAAAGAATAAAAAATTTGATGAGAGCCCCAACAAGTTGAATGAGATGTTAAGTAAGCATAAACATCACAAGAACATTACTAGTTTGGGCTTTGTAGAAGGACAGTGTTTTGGACTCAGAAAAACACCAAGAATGAAGATAGATTTAAATTATCATTTTTTTGTCCATAAGACTGCTGATAGTAGACAGTTCAATGACATCAACATAGGAAGAAGAAGTAGAGCCAACCCATTCATAGGATCTCCACCTACTTGGCAAGATCAATAAGTGAGGTACAATTATTCATTTCCTAGTTATTTTAATTTGTGTAATGGTTATGGGAATAAAGCAAGGTATTGTAGAAGGTCTAAAAGGATTCAATATTCATTCTCTGAGAATATGAATGTAATATGTTATAAATATCATAACCATGGTCATGTTGCAAGGGACTGTAGAACTAGGTTTTTGAAACTAGAGAAGAAAGTTTGGAGAAAGAAACTGTAGACACCTAAAAATGACCTAGGCCTGCAAGCTTCATTTTTACCACTTTCGTCCTAGCATAATTAAGACATTTAATTATGTCCTTCGTCCACATTCGACTATTGATTAAATAATTCATAATTATTTAATTAATTCATGTCAGTTATTCTTCATGATTATTAAATAAATAACTTTTATTTATTTATTAAATACGCCATTAACTGTCTAGGTCTTTCTTTAATTTATTTAATTCCCTCTTCTGCATTTAATTCTTATTGATTATTAAATAAATGAATTTCATTTATTTATTTAATACGTCACTGATTGTCTTAATTAAATAAATTGATTAATTTAATTAATTGGTTTTATCTCCTAAATTAAATAATTAAAATTTAATTATTTAATTGCCAATTTCATATTCTTCTCATTTTAAATAAATTAAATTATTTAAAATGTCATGTCAATCCTAACTGTGAGTCCATTTTGATAAATAATCTGAAAAAGATTATTTATTATCTCATAAAATCATTATTTTGAATTAATTTAATTCAAAATAGTAAATAATTTCCAAAAATCAAGTAATCGGGCAGATTCTTGATTTTTCAAATCTGATCTTCAGTCCAAATCTTATCTTCTTGATTTTTCAAATCTCGCAAATCAGGCAATCTTATCTTCTTGATTTTTCAAAAATCTTTATTTTCTAATTAATTGTCTCATTTATTTTCCACCGTCGATCCGATTTTATTCTGACCGTTCGATTAAGGATTTTGCCCTAACCCTAATTAGGGATTCTTAGGTTTAATCTGGATCATTCATTTCATCAATTTATCTCGTCCGTCCATTCAAAATGGCCTTTTCTATAAAATGCCATCTTCTTCTCATTTTTGGGATACACGCACATTTTGACATTTTGCATAGTTATTATAGGCATTTGCTTTCACACTTAAATCTCCATAGGCAATTTCATTATTTATTATTATAGTCATTTAATCAAGGCATAGGCATTGTCAATCATAGGCTTTTAGACATAGGCATTTAGATTTTGAGTAAATCCTTCAAAACTTGCTTTAGTCTTGTCATTCGTCATAGTTGCTCATACAAATCTGAGGGCATCTTCATTTACTGCAAGCTAGAGAGGTGTAACGAAGGTCAATCATGGAAGATAGAGATTCTTGGTAATATCATTCTTTTTCTTTTCATCATTTTCCTTTGTACTTCGTTATTTCAATGGATTTTAGTGTTATTTGATTTAACCATCTAACAATCTGATTTTTCCCTTGATTACATTGGTGAACCCGACATTTTGTAGAGAAATTTGTGTGTGTTCTTGTTTGCTTTCATTGTTTTGCTGGTTACAGCCAAGACATCATACGAAATCCCGTCACCTTCATTAGAGCACAGAAAAATGGGCGAATAAAAGATTTTCAAACGATTTCTGGGTTTTGTAGATCTCACTCCCAGCTTTCCAAAACATCAAACGGTTTTAAATTTCATTGAGATTTGATAAAGTTATGGGCATTTTAGTGATCGTAGTTTTTATTAATTTAATTTTTAAACCCGCGTTTTTCTTTTGTCTATAACATTCTTTTTGTACAGAATCGTGGAAAAAGTTTTCTGGGTTTTGAAGGTCTATCATTTAGCTTTCCATGGATATCTACCACTTAAAATTTTGTTAAGTTTTGAGCAAGTTATCGCTGTTTTAATTTGCTGCTGTCATTAATGTTTTATTTATTTATTTTTTGTTTGTGTTGCTAATCTTCTCTTGTAGCATGTGGCGATCCCCATTCGTGTGTCGAAGACCATTGATTAAAGAGATTACTAATTCATTGTTTGCAGATTCGAATGTCGAAGACAAGATAAACAAACATTGTGCTTCTTTTTCTTTCATAGATTAGCAAACATTTGATTTTGGCGCATATAAAAAGAACACATGTCTTCTTTGATTGATTGTGCTTGCAAGATGGTAGGTGAGTATGCTCTCACTTGGTGAACACCTCGTGATCAAAAAACCAGACCCATCTTTATTTGTTAATTACCCTTCACGATTCGGTATATCGGAGTATCCTCTCCCCTTGCGCATTCGTGCGATCCTGGGTGTAAGAGAAACGGTTACTGACTCTAGAACTTGGGCCTGTTCTGGTGGGAAAAAGTACTCACCCCAAGACGACTCAGACCGGTAGCACCCTGACACCGAGGGACTTCCAACCGGTATATAAAAGTGGGTTCTTGGGGAAAGCCCAAGAATCACGAGTGTGGTTCCGATGAGATGCATCCGAAAGGGGACTCTCACCGCATGGATCACGCCCCACGAATGCCTGAATTAAAAACCTCTTGTCTTAGTGTCCAACCGTTCTATTGGCCATTGCTTGGTATAGTGCAGTACATGCATCACTACTGATCCCTTTGAGTAGAGATAACAATTCTTGGGATGTCACTACCCAAAGAATCTGAATTTGGTGTGCTCGAATGATGTTAATGAGCCGTGGAGGGGAGCCAATGCCACCAAAATTCTAAGCTATCTGCTCTCGAGAAGGAAAGGTGTTTATCACCAATCCGGGGTATATCAGTGGGCTATACCAAGTATACAAACCCTTGGCCTATTGGCCTTTTTAGGATTGTGCTTATCTGATGTGTGATTGGTTACATTCAAAAAGCTGTGTTTGTCAAGTGTTTTCTGGTCTTATCACAGTTCGAAACAAAAATTTCATCAAACAAACCAAATTTTCCATCAAAAACGACAAGAAAAACTTTTCGCATCTATCAAACTAAATTTAAATGTCTGAAGTGCAATTGCTCTAATCAATCGCATTTGAGTTTACTGAACCGCATTTGCATATCCAAGACGCAGTTGAAACTTCAAACGACACATTTTCCTGTCAAAACTTAAAACTCCACATCCGAGACTTGAAGTCCTCAACTTGTCCACCATTTGTCAAACACTGCCATCAAGAAGATTCTGTCAGAAACCAAACTTGATATTGCTCAAAGTCTTGTCTATTAGCTTGCATTAGTCACCATAGGTTTCATACCTCATTCATTTTTCGTTGCATACATTTGACATTAGACTATTCATAGGTTCACATTTTGCATACTTAGGATTAGGCAAATCTTAGTACACTTTGCAAAATCATTGTTTTCGAAATTAGACCCTCTTGGACCAAGTTATCAAACCTCCTTTTAGTCATTGTCCTCTTTTGTGAGATTCTTCCAACTCAAAAGTCTAGTTAGGGAGACTCACTAGTCATTTAGACCTAGTCAACTTGTCATTTCCAACAAAGTCCTTTAGCAGTCAAAATCGAAAACAAAGTTCGAGCTTAGAAGTGCTTAGATAACCTTGTCTTACATTGCATACAAATTGCATACCTTACTCACGAAAATCCAAAAACATTAGTCATTCTAGTGGTCATCTTGAACCATAGACTTCACATAGTGCCATACTTGCATCTAGTTGTCATTCCCATTTGAGCAATCTCATTTCATGGTTGAAACCAGACTTCAAAAACAAAAGAGACAAATGGAAAACTTTAGGCAAGACCCCCCGTATAATGTCAACAATCCTCCACATGACCCAAGTTGGACCTTTTACGATCCATTTACCAATGTAGACAATCAACCTCCAACAACAATGCAATCCACATCAAACAGTCCATTCGAACAATTTTTGCAAAGAGATGAAAATGGTCAACTACTCCAGGAAAACATAGAGGCATTGACACAAGACCCAGAGGCCTGTCAGATGGCTGAAGCAATAGCTCGTCAGGACAGAGACAGATTTGTAGCTATGCTTTTGAGTGAAGGAGCTAAGTTACCACCAGGATTTGACACTACTACCAACAACGCACATAACATGTCACATAGTGGTCAACCTCTAAATACCACAAGCAATACTTCCTTTGGGACCACAATGACAATGCATACCACTCCCAATGTCCCAATCACCACCAACATCCCCAACATCATAAATACCATGACAATAAATGCCATGGGGGCATCATCAAGTCAAAACAAACCCCCTTTGACAACTTCATTTTCTACCATGAACACAACTTCGACACGTTCATCCAGTGGTATTTCACAAAATCCTTTGGGAGGAGCCACGAGACGTATCTTTATCCAAGGACAACAACAAAATGTCAACACGACAACACAGTCAAATGTCATTGCCTCCCAAGGTCCAAACACAAACGTTCCCCTTGTTCAAAATCAACAATTTACACAAGGTGGCCAAATAACACAACTCATGACATCATCGACACACTATAACAGTCATGGCCACAACATCCCTCAACTAGCGACACACATGGCTGGGGGACACATCCCAACATATTCATCCAACATTCATACTCATCAACATGCACCCAATCATAACTTCCAATACCAACAACACACGTCATACGTACCACAACAATCCATACCACCACAATACACCAACATTCATGCACACCAAACAGGAACACATGGTGTGCTAGGCAATCCAAGATATGGAAATGTAAAAGACCCTACCATAGATGAACTCAAAGCAAGAATGAGGGATATGGAGAAAACTATGCAAAACACGTACATTTTAGGCAAGAAATCAGAAATATCATATGACCTGGATGTATACCCATTTGAAACGAGCTTATACATGCCTGCATTTCCACTAGGATACGTGTCACCCAACTTCACAAAATATAGAGGCAAGACAAATCCCATTGAACATGTTCGCGAATTCGCAACCAACTGTATGGATATCGCCTATGAACCAACATACTTGATGAGACGTTTTTCCAAAAGTCTGGCAGGTCAAGCCTTTGAATGGTTTTCAACTCAAAAAGATATCCAGACATGGGATGAGCTCAAACGAAAATTCATAAGAAATTATGTGTACATTATTGACATGGATACCTCTATCACTAGCTTATGCAATCTCACACAAGAAGACTCTGGTGAGACATTTATTCCATTCTTTCAAAAATGGAGAAGCCTTGCTAGTCGATGTCACATTGACATTCCTGAAAGGGAAAAAGTCGACATGTTCGTCCAAACACTCCTAGGACCCCTAAAATTCGCATTGCAAATACATTGTTGCACAAACTTCACAGAATTGGTCGAAAAGGGAGTCAAGATTGAGAAAGCACTTATCGCAAAGGGAGAACTGATATATGGTTCCAAAAACACGAACGTCAATCCACCAGCTGACAAAAACAAATATTGGGTTAAGAATAAGCATGTTACAAATGATGGTGTTGTTGATGCCAAGATTGCAAACACTGTAGGTCCCGTATTGGCCCTTAAAGGGGTTCAACAACAAAACAAACCAACAACGACATTGATACCTCCTCCCAATACTTCTTCAAACAATCAAAGTGGTCAAAACAGTCAAGGACAATATCGTCAAATGAGGCAATTTCCTAGGGGTCGCACATACACTCATTTGGGTGAACCCATTGAAGAAGTCCTTAAGAAATGCATCCAGCATGGGGTCATCACCCTTCCGGAAATAAAACCATATGACCCAAGACAATTCAAACTAGCATGGTGGAATGACAATGCACTTTGCGAATACCATCGAGTAAAAGGGCACACAACCTCCAATTGTCGTCAATTGAAAAATATAATACAAGACCTTATTGAAAATCACACCATCGAAGTAGGTGGATCGCAATTCACCACCAATTCGGATCATATTATCCACAAGAATCCATTGCAGGATCATGGTTCTCATAATGCTTCCACTTCAGGTTCACAGAACCAAGCTAACTTTGCCCGAGCCAAGTACGACTATTCTGGTGGACCTATTATAAATAATGTCAGAACTGATGATGAATACATCAATACCATCACGATCAAGAGAGCACCCTAGTGTAATGCTACTACACGAAGTGGCAAGGTCACTATAGCTGGTCCGCCTCCCCCTAGACAAGCCAAGATCACTATACCGGGCCCATCAGCTAAACAACCACAACCTGCTAAACAACCAAAACCTGTCTCAACCCCACAGCAATGGAAACCCAAGAGTCAGTTCAACCTCATTGAACAACTAGGAAAGACTCCCGCGCAAATATCTATCCTTGAGCTGCTTCGTATCTCTCCTGCGCACAAAGAAATCCTAGACAAAACTCTCCTAGAGTCATTGGTCCCTAAGGAAATCAATGTCAATCAGTTTGAAACTATGGTGGGATATCTCACCACACCGCACCATGTCACCTTTTCCGACCAAGAATACTCATCACATAAAACCAACCACAATGACGCATTACACATAGAAACTTTTGTCCACAAGCACAAAGTTAGATGGGTTTTAGTAGATGGTGGAGCAGGGTTGAATATATGCTCCCTCAAATTGGTTAAGGCTCTTGGGTTCTCTGATGCATGCGTAGACCCAACGAAAAGCATAGTGATCAAAGCATATGATGACGAGTAACGCTCTTCACGGGGTGTTATCTCTCTCCCTATTAGAGTGGGACCGGTCATTGTAGACACAACCTGCCAGGTCCTGGATTTGGAACTACCATATAACATCTTACTTGGTCATCCATGGATCCACGCATTAAAAGTTGTTCCATCGACATACCACCAATGCCTCAAGTTTCCTTTCGATGGCACAAAAGTAACCATATACGGAGACCCCGACCCCTTCCAATATTGTACCAACTTAAGGGGTATCTCTGAAAACCGAGTACCTATTAATCAAGAAGCACCTGGCTCCTCGTCATCCAAATACATCGACCCTTCCACGCTCATGTCATCTTCCACATCCGCTCCATCCATGTCTTCCGCCGTACCACCACCTTCCACCAACCCTAAGACTGAATCAACTGTCAAAATCTAGGACCTCGGCTGCGGAGAATTCAAACTAAATACAACATACAGCATAACTACAATACCCACTCCTCCAAAGATACATGGTCGGCCATGTTTCAGAATGGAACCTCAAAAAACTTTCAAAGTTCCACCGAATACAGTTTTTATCAAGTGGGGAGACATGAGTGATGAAGACCTTAAGGACATCACAGGATGGATCTATAAGGATACACTCGCATTACCTCCATTACCAGTTCAAAAATATGGCAAGGGTTACAACATCATGAAGGCTAAAGGCTATGATGGTACTAGTGGCCTTGGAAAAAGTAAAAATGGTCGAAGGGAACCCATAGAAACTTTTCAAACTTCGAAGTATCTTGGATTAGGGTTTGGGTCACCTGAAAATGATGATCGACGTACCTCTGGACTTTCAAATGAGCGAGTACATGCTTCTGACAGTGTCAAGACTACTAGGGAAACCCTCACCGAAACAGACTCCCATGAGTGGGAATGTGGTTCAGAACGATCCCTAAGTGACTGTTGTCTTGACGATTTATTTGTCGAACCAGGGGAACTGACCTCTGAACAACGATTCTGGCAAACATTCAAAATCGAACAGGCACCAAACAGTCAAAGTCCTACTACCTCCTCCCATGCCATACAACACCCGTCATTTGAACCCCATCAGTCCAATCAATCCAATCAGTCCAATCAGTCCAAAGTGTTAGACGACATTGATAACCAGAACTCTAAAACCTTCACTCTTATTACGACAACGAATATGACACTAGTGAAGGAGAATATTGGATAAAGTCCGATGTAGAGTTGGATGATGATAACCTCATATACAACATCACTGAATCCATCTGCATGCTATCCACATCCTCACCCTAGTTCACTAGCCTTGACAATGGCATCTCCTTAGTTTACCTTGAATTAGTCGATTGGGACCAATAAGGACCGCCAGTTCTGGACACATTTCAAAATGATGAGGCAATTGCCGAATTCATGGGACTACGAGAAAGCATACCTAGTGGGGACCACAAATCAGGATTTTCCATTGATTTGGACTACACGCATACTTTGGCGAGACTGTTCAGTCCTCTAGTCACAAAAGTAAAAATAAAGTAAAAAATGAAACGTCTCTAGGTGAAAACCGAAAGGCACCTCTTGACGATAAAATAGTAAAAATAAAGGACGTATCTGCGGGTGAAAACCTCTCGGAGGCAACCAAAGAGGGAGGACTAGACTTTCTCCCCGTACAACAGGAGAAATCGTCCATGCTTATTGAGGACACAATAGAGGTTAACATTTCAACTGCAAAAGACCCCAAGATGGTCCTATTTGCGGCATCATTGATTGATGAAGAGAAACCAGAATTTCATAAATTCTTTGCAGAACGAAAAATCAACTTTGCATGGTCCTACGCTGACATGCCAGGATTGGACCCAAAACTGGTTCTGCATCATCTGCCACTATTACCCAATGCTAAACCAGTCAAGCAGAAGTTGCGCAAAATGCACCCTCAAGTTGCTCTATTGGTCAAGGCTGAGTTAAAGAAATTACTGGATGTTGGATTCATAAGGTCTATAGATTATGCTGAATGGATTTCCAACCTAGTGCCGATGACAAAGCCAAATGGGTTGATTTGGGTATGTACAGACTTTCGGGATCTAAATAAAGCATGTCCCAAGGATGACTTTCCTTTGCCCAACATTGACATCATAGTTGACCTAACTGTAGGACATGAGATGCTATCCCTCATGGATGGTTTCTCTGGCTATAACCAAATCCGCATTGCTCCTGAGGATCAGCACAAAACAACATTTACTTGCCCATGGGGTACATACTGTTGGAACGTTATGCCCTTTGGTCTCAAAAATGTAGGTGCCACATATCAAAGGGCTATGACCATGATCTTCCATGACATGATGCACAATATAATGGAAGATTATGTAGATGACCTGTTGGCCAAATCAGCAACTAGGAAAGATCATTTGAAGATACTAAACAAAATTTTTAAGAGACTTGAAGAGTACAAAGTTCGGCTAAACCCTAAGAAGTGTGTTTTTGGGGTCACATGAGGAAAACTATTGGGATACATAGTCTCCCGAAGAGGCATAGAGGTTGATCCAGAAAAGGTCAAAGCAATCATAGACATGCCTCCACCCAAAGGGATCAATGAACTCAGAACTTTGCAGGGCAGAGTACAATCTATTCATCATTTCATAGCCCAATTGGCAGATAAGTGCCACCCATTCTAGTATTTGTTGCGCAAGAGTGTCCCCTTTGTATGGATGGACAAATGTCAAGAGGCCTTCCAACAAATCAAAGATTATCTGCTGTCAACACCAGTCCTCATGCTGCCCATTCATGGAAAGCCATTAATTCTATACATCTCAACTACTAGTTCAGCACTGGGGGCATTGCTGGCCCAAAATGATCATGAAGGAAAAGAAAGAGCAATCTATTACATCAGCCGCACATTGATAGGCTATGAGTTGAATTATACATACATTGAATGTGCATGCCTCACTGTTGTCTTTGCATCCCAAAAACTAAGACACTATATGCTCAGTCATCAAACACAACTGGTTGCCAAAATTGATCCGTTGAAATATCTACTAAGTCGAGCAGCATTAACAGGCCGGTTGGCAAAATGGGTCATGATACTAAGCGAGTATGACATACAGTATGTTGAGCGTAAGGCAATAAAAGGGTAAGTAATAGCAGATCAACTAGCGGATGCACCAATTCAAGCCACTCATCCACTAGTAAGTGATTTTCCCGATGAGTCCATTTTTCATGCAGAGCCGACAACACCATGGAAGCTATATTTTGATGGGTCTCATACTGGTCATGGCTCAGGCACTGGAATCTTGTTTATCACACCGCAGGGAGATTCAATTCCTAAGTCATTCAGGATCACTTTCCCTTGTACAAATAACATTGCTGAATATGAAGCACTAGTCATAGGTCTCAAGTTGGCAATCAAATGGAAAATTCAGACATTGCT
The DNA here is from genome assembly GCA_007115665.2 of Sequoiadendron giganteum. Lineage (NCBI taxonomy): Eukaryota > Viridiplantae > Streptophyta > Pinopsida > Cupressales > Cupressaceae > Sequoiadendron > Sequoiadendron giganteum. The sequence continues at coordinate 117,253,582 of CM021102.1, forward strand.
TGTATTCGGGGATTCCCAGCTGGTAATCAACCAAGTGAATGATGATTATGAAACAAAGGATGAGAAGTTGCTTCCCTACAAGAGGATGGTGGACAGTTTCTTGACATACTTTCAATCGATCTCTTTTGAACAAATCCCCAGGGTACAGAATAAGGTAGCTGATGCAATGGCTACTATCAGTTCTCTCTTGGACATCCCTAAAAATGTGCCACAATTTGAATTTCTGGTAGAACAGCTTTTAATACCGGCATATGATATCCTAGAGTCGGAAATGGTTTGCGAACTTGTTGGTCCCAACTCTCCTTGGTATCAGGACATTTACGACTACTTAAAATCTCAAACCCTTCCACCAAACTTATCCAATAACCAAAGGAAGTCCTCCATCAAAAAATCCGCAAGGTATGCCATTGTCAGTGACACCCTATACCACCGTAGTTTTGACGATACCCTCCTTAGATTTCTTGACACCGAGGAAGCATGTACAACCTTACAAGAAGTACACGATGGTATATGCGGATCTCATTTGAGTGGTCCTACGCTAGCTAAGAAACTAACGAGACTTGGGTATTATTGGCCGACAATGGAAAAGGATGCGATTGAATATGTCAGGAATTGTCATAAATGTCAAATACACAGTGACTTGGTCCATGCTCTAGCGTAGGAACTCCGGCCGATCACTTCTCCTTGGCCCTTCGCTCAATGGGGACTCGACCTCGTGGGTAAGATTCATCCAACCTCATCCAATGGCAATAAATTCATTATTACCGCCACTGAGTATTTCACAAAGTGGATTGAGGCCATCCCATTGACATACATTACCGACAAGCAAATATCAAAGTTCATCCTTAACTACATCATTTTTCGGTATGGCCTTCCGCAGTCAATCATCACTGACAATGGACGTCCCTTCAAAAACCAAGATGTATGTGAGTTATGTGAATGATTCCATATCCAACACCACTTTTCATCTCCATACTACCCCCAAGGAAATGGCCAAGCTGAGGCATCCAATAAAACCATTGTCAAGATATTAAAAAAGACTGTCAATGATGCTGGCCGCAACTGGCACATACAACTTAACCCTGCTCTGTGGGCTTACCGAACTAGCATTCGTACACCTATAGGAGCTACCCCATTCGCTCTAGTCTTTGGCACTGAAGCCATCTTACCCATTGAGGTCGAAATTCCTTCGCTACAAGTTTCCTTGAAGGGTCTAACTAATGAGGAGGAGTACTGACAATCACACTTGCACGAGCTAGAAATGCTGAATGAAAGACGAAAAAACTCACTGAATCATCTCCAAGCATATTAAAACCGCCTTTGTCGCAGCTACAATAAAAAGGTTATGGTCAGAAAGTTTGACATTGGCGACCTAGTTCTCATGCAGAACCCCAAGAACCAAGTAGACAGAGAAAAGCCAAGAAAATTTGAACCAAACTGGCTGGGTCCCTATATTATCATATCTTCCTTTGGTTCTGGGGCATATCAATTGGCAACTCCAGATGGGGAACAGTTGACTGAGCCCATCAACAGTTTACATCTCCGAAAGTTCTATGCATAGCATCAGAGGATGGAGCTGAAAACCATAAAATACAAAAAAATTGAAAAATGATAACAATCGTCACCTTGATGAAAACCTGGCAAACAGGCGTCTTGGTGACACCAAAAAAATCAAATAATCATGAAAATAGTAAAGAGAAAAATGATTTGTTCAATAGTGAAAACTTGGCAAATAGGCACTTTGGACAGGTACCATGGTGAAAACCTGGCAAACAGGTGCCATGCGTAATCAATCATTGCTCTGCCATCTACTGTCACTTTGTCTAACTTGGCGTAGGATGAAAGGTATTTTCTGCCATTATTCTGCAAATCGCTATCACATCCTACCCGACCTGTCATAGTAGCTAAATGATTGACATCAGGTCCTCACAATTGTCCGTCTAACAAGTCAGCAACATCCTGTCCTTATCCCTTGCAAGTGGCCAAGTCTTAGACCTGACAAGGGGAAAAATGTTTACCATGCAACTGTAATGGATGTCACGTATGATCACAAAAACATCACAAAAAGTCCTGAAAAAAGACAAGAACATCGCAAAATGTCCTGAAAAAAGACCTAAAAATCATAAAACGTCCTGAAGAAAACCAAACAAAACATCGAACTGCTCGAAGCACACAAGTGCACTGTCATCTCTGGTCAAAGTCAATTAAGTCAATTAGTCCTTGTCATCTATCTGAACTACATTGTCTCTGTGCATTTGCTACGTAGGCAAGACTCATACTTGAGTCCCCGAGACATTAGGTCAGTCCTTTAGGTTTGTCAAAATAAAATCGTGATGCAATTTTTGATCAAGACAAAGTCATTGGTCGTGTCGAACTACGAGGTCTCTGAGTGTATGACGTAGGCAAGGCCATCTATCGATGAGCCCCTGAGGCCGCACTAGGTCAGTCCATTAGGGTTCATGGCACTACACTGGAACACACGTCAAAGGTCTTCAATCGTTTTCCACATGGGAAAACTCCTAAAACAAAGTAAAACAATCTCTTAATCAACATGACAATCTCATCAGTGCGTCACTCATATCATCAAGGTAATATCAGCATCTAGTCAAACACAGGTCAAATTCGGTCAAATCAAGTCAAATCATCAGAAACCAGTCAAACTGTCAAATTTCGGTTAGTCTTTAGATGAATCCTTCTGAACGATAACCATTGTCATTTACGCCTTAGGATGTGTCCTTCCTAGGCGTCGTCATCATCCTTTCGACATTTTGAGCGATCTTCTTGACAATTAAAGATCACTCTTCCTGACATCAGTATTCTTCAGATGAGTCCTTCTGAAGAACCAACTCTGTCATTTATGCCTTAGGATGTGTCCTTCCTAGGCATCATCATTAGTTTGAGGGACCCCTTACGACCATTAGGGATCAAATCCTCTCGACATCGGCATTATTCAGGATGTTTCCTTCCTGAATTCACCAAGTCTCGACATTTTTCAAGGTCATCAAAACTTTAAACATTCGGACATCTTGACATTATCAAACATGGCATCTTGACATCAGAACAGTGGATATCTAGACGCACTTGGCAAACACTTGACAATTGTCTTTTGATCTTTTATCATGTTATTAGTTTTTCAGTGAGATCCCACTAAGCAAGATTTAGAGAAGCAACGATGTAGCATGACAATTGACATGCATGACTACTAGCTTCTCAGTGAGGTCTTGATCCTGGGATTTAGAAAAGCAACGACATATCATGATAGGGACTTTATTTTTGTATTTTGGCAATCATGTCACTAGTTTCTCAAGGATGTCCTAGAAACAGGATTTAGAGAAGCAGCGACGTTTCATGATTTGTCCTTGTCTTTTTCTACTTGTGGTTGATTCGGAAAAAGACTGGGGCAATAACGCTCTTGGTATGAGTCACAATCTTCCTTTTCTGTGACTGCTTGTCTTATGTGATGGTATGGCCTTGCACACCTTGATCTCTGTCATATCATGGTGTTTGTGGGCCATCACAACAATCTGCCCAATGATGATTAAGAGCAATAAATATTTAAAGTCCTATGGTAAGGTTTGAAGGATTTGGTCTAGGAATTAACATGCATCATCTTTAGTCGTGTCATCTTTTCTCACCCATCTCATATAAGCATTGCATCCATATCATCATCCATATCTTTTGCACTAACATTCCTTTGTCTCTTCATATTATAGTCTCCTAGCCAATTTCGAGAGCACACCCATGTTCTTGGAACCTGTCTGTCCTCTTGAGGGGGCATACCATAACCCTCCTCATCATTCTTCCTCATCTTATTTTGCACTAGGGCATTTTTTGACTTATTTTCTTTGTCACAATGCGACATGCTACATTATGACAAAGAGGGGAAAAATGTAGACACCTAAAAATGACCTAGGCCTGCAAGCTTCATTTTTACCACTTTCGTCCTAGCATAATTAAGACATTTAATTATGTCCTTCATCCACATTCGACTATTGATTAAATAATTCATAATTATTTAATTAATTCATGTCAGTTATTCTTCATGATTATTAAATAAATAAATTTTATTTATTTATTAAATACGTCATTAACTGTCTAGGTCTTTCTTTAATTTATTTAATTCCCTCTTCTGCATTTAATTCTTATTGATTATTAAATACGTCATTGATTGTCTTAATTAAATAAATTGATTAATTTAATTAATTGGTGTTATCTCCTAAATTAAATAATTAAAATTTAATTATTTAATTGCCAATTTCATATTCTTCTCATTTTAAATAAATTAAATTATTTAAAATGTCATGTCAATCCTAACTGTGAGTCCATTTTGATAAATAATCTGAAAAAGATTATTTATTATCTCATAAAATCATTATTTTGAATTAATTTAATTCAAAATAGTAAATAATCTTCCAAAAATCAAGTAATCGGGCAGATTCTTGATTTTCCAAATCTGATCTTCAGTCCAAATCTTATCTTCTTGATTTTTCAAATCTCGCAAATCAGGCAATCTTATCTTCTTGATTTTTCGAAAATCTTTATTTTCTAATTAATTGTCTCATTTATTTTCCACCGTCGATCCGATTTTATTCTGACCGTTCGATTAAGGATTTTGCCCTAACCCTAATTAGGGATTCTTAGGTTTAATCTGGATCGTTCATTTCATCAATTTATCTCGTCCGTCCATTCAAAATGGCCTTTTCTATAAAATGCCATCTTCTTCTCATTTTTGAGGATACACGCACATTTTGACATTTTGCATAGTTATTATAGGCATTTGCTTTCACACTTAAATCTCCATAGGCAATTTCATTATTTATTATTATAGTCATTTAATCAAGGCATAGGCATTGTCAATCATAGGCTTTTAGACATAGGCATTTAGATTTTGAGTAAATCCTTCAAAACTTGCTTTAGTCTTGTCATTCGTCATAGTTGCTCATACAAATCTGAGGGCATCTTCATTTACTGCAAGCAAAGGAGGTCTAACGAAGGTCAATCATGGAAGATGGAGATTCTTGGTAATATCATTCTTTTTCTTTTCATCATTTTCCTTTGTACTTCGTTATTTCAATGGATTTTAGTGTTATTTGATTTAACCATCTAACAATCTGATTTTTCCCTTGATTACAGAAACATCCCAAGAAGACAACCATTCAAAAGGTTTAGAGAAGAAAGAAAAACTAGGAGAAGGATGAGTTTAAACATGTGCATGTTGCACAAGAAACATCAATGAATGCATAAAAGTAGCATAGATTGAGGGGGAGATGATAATCAATATCTCATTTAAACCCCTTAGTCACAAAGAAGTTGTCTTTTTGCAGTGATTTGGTGTTTTGATGTCGGTAATAGTTCTAGTTTTTGAAGACTACTATCTTTCTGGATCTTTGGTAACTATGAACTTGAATGCTCTGCATGCAAATAGTGTTTTAATGATGTTTAGGATAGAGTTTGCACTAATACTCAATTGATTTGATACATAGCGTATTGAGGAGTTTCATGCATTATCAATTGTAGACTATGTTTAAACATTTTTCTAAACTTTAATATTGAGGTTGGTGTTTTGATTTTGATGCATAGTGATATTCTTCTCGCCTTTTGGACTGTATTCTTTCTACTCAATATGGCAAAGTAAATATATCTTCTACTTCATGGCTTGCATAATTTATTGATAGTGCATGTTGCATATTCACTTAGACAGTCATTGTGACTGTGGCATTCATTTGGACTGTAGTCTTTGATTGTATTGAAAGTGGTTTAGAACCATGATAAAGTAAAGTGTCATATTAGCAGCATAGTGGTCTTGCAAAACATAATGGAGTATTGGATAAAATGCATGTGAAGTTTCAACGTTCAAACATAAATAAAGACATACCTTGATGGTAGGTAAAGCAAGGTGATAAATGGATAACAATGCATTCTTCTTGGTGACAGTAATAATTATGTTTTCAATTATTGTGCAGAGATTCAATGATTCCAATGCATATTTTTCTATGGGCATTATTAACCTGTTCTATTCAAGAAGTGTGACAATATATAAGATAGTGAACAAAGATGATTTAAACAACTTCTAGTGTTGTGCTTGTAACATTTTCTTCATAGTATGACAAATTCTTGCAACATAAAGTTGTCATCTATTGTGCTTAAATAAGGAAATATCTCAGTCAAAATGGGTAAGCATATGGTCAAGTGGTTGTCTTACAAATATAATGGTGCTTCGATGCTTCATTTATTGATATCAAATCAAAGGATTGCTTGCTGACAGTCAAAAATATGTGGCTTGAGGTGTATAATTTGTGTGTCTCAGTCTTGTGACATTATGTCAGCTAATACAAATTTCATGTTTAGGTATTTCTTGTTGACTAGTTCAAGGTTCACAGTGCTTTTAATATTATTTGCTTTGAGTCTATGATGCAAGGGGTGTCAATGTTCACAAGTGTTTTTTAGTTAATGTTGAACATTGATCTTCATTGAAAACCTTAATTCATGGTTTGCACATTTTAGTAAGGATTTTCCAAGAAAATAAGGAATGCAAGAGTACAATGGCAGTTACTGACAGTATTCTTGGAGTTTAAGTAATTTTAGTATGAGTTTTGGACAAAGGTCTATAGGTACTCAAATTCAATAAAGTGCAATCATCTTGAGAAGTAGAAAAGGCAGTATCTTGATGAGAAAAGTGATGGTATGTTGCATCATTAGACAATGATATAGAGAATTGTAGATTATGGCATTTTTTTATTTGAAAAAAAATAATATGCACAATATTAGTTATGAGTGTGCAATATCTTTGCTTGATGGTGCTTCAAGTGCAGAGTTTTTCAATCTATGCTCAGTGAAGTGTCATGATATTTGTATCTCTATAATATTGGTTATCACATAATTTTCAAGAGATTTGTATCAGTAATAGTTCAGTACAAGGAGTTCTCTTCAAACTACCTTATCCTTGTAGTAGTTTAGTATAGTGTGTGCATAGTGAAGTGATATATTGGAGGTTCTGCTACCTTGCTTATTGGATATATAGTGGATGTTGGCATATTCATTCTATCTATTTCTCATAGTGGTTTATATTAGCAGTGTTTGAAAAATCTTTTTATATTGCAATGGGTGAAATTTTTTTTGTTCAAGTTGTTTGGACCAGTGTTTTCGGGTGGATTAGGTGGATCACTTGTTTTTTTATGGCTTGGTGTTGGTGATAGTGTCTTTGCATGATGTTTAACAATAATTGGAACAATATGGAGTAGTGAGGTGAATTTCCTTATAGTCATAGTGACTGGTTTGTTAGTGTGATCTCACTCTTAAGGAATGCATAGTGTGTAATGGCTTTGTATTCACAAGGGGAGTGATTTCTTGGTGATTAAGTGTCCTTTGTCATTTCTGTCAAAGGGGGAGATAGAGAGAGAAGTTGGCAGAATTTTAAAATTAGTTGAAATCAATGCCAAAGGGGGAGTTTTTTGGATTGAAATTAATTTTCCATTGATGTCAAAGCCTCACAAAGGCTCAAAGGTTGCATTGGTATATCATTAATGTCAAAATTTGTAAAGAGTTCATAGTTTGTGATGTCCACATTTGGAGTTGATGGTGTTTCTATTCATTGTTACAAGGTCATTCATGTTTAATTGATGTCAAAGGAGAAAGATATAAATCATGTATTCATGATTCATCTTTTAGATATTGGATTTCATGGTGTTGTTGTATTCTTGGATTCAAGACAAATAAATACACTCTTGTGTTGAGATTTCCTACTCTAGGGTTTTTGATTATTGAAAATTTCATACTTTCTAAAACCCTAGGTTTTTTTTATGTTCCAAAAGAGTGTTAGGGTTTATATGTTAAAAAGTTTTTTTAAAGGAAAAATGAAGGTTAAGTTCTATTTGTTTGGTGAATTGCTATAGCAAGTCAAGGTCACTTAAGATGGCACTTAAAGGGTGTTACCCACATATAGAAAACTGGTCCCTATCCTTAGCACAACCGGATGAACAAGTTATGAAACTTCATTACACCTCTCAAAATTAAATCAATGGTCTCTATTTAATATCTTCATTGGCGGTAACATAAGATATAAGGATTGAATTTAAATCTTGACAATGATTGTTTCTAGATGTATGAACTTTGACATTCATCTGGATATCATCAGTCTTTTCAGTTATGCATTATATGGTTAACTAATTTTGAACAGTGATTGTTTTAAAAGAGATTACAAGTGCTTTGAAGGGTTTCGATTGTTGAATGAGTTCTATAAGAGAATGTAGAAGACACCAAGGTAATACTATTGAGGAACTTTCTTTGAAAGTAATTTTTAAATGATACAATATTATGTGATGCATAAACCAGTGTCTTTGAGTCATAAATATATAGATATATATTATTTTTCATGTTAGATTGCACTGAAGTTTATGTTGTCTTATCATTGCAGATATAATGTAGTAATGCACAAAGAAGATAGTCTATGAAAGGATGAATTGATTGCCAGTAGTAAAATGAGTTACAAGTCTTTGAATGTCTTTTTGAAGTTTGACTGGTTGCTTAGATTATTGTAAAGTGACATGTGTTGTGCAGATTCATTGTATTGAAAAATAAGTGTAAACTTTCATAACAGTGCATATAGCAGTGCATTATGTATGAAGTTGTCCATGTAAGGAGTCCTTTATGTTCTTTCAAAGTAGGGCTCAGTCTATGAGTGAGAAAAAGAACTCAGTGTTCTGATTTACACCAGTTTATGTTCTATTTGCATGAGGGAAGTTCTTGTAAAGAGTTTCATGTTCAAGTTAATGCATTATGTATGAAATCAAAACGACTCTAAAGTTTAGTTTGTAGTAAGGTCAGAGTATTAATTTATATAATTTAATATTCATGTGAATGTCACTTATCACAGAAGACATGATTGTATAAATTTCATTATTTTTGTCATCTGTCTGCGCATACAAAGGAGATTCTCAATCAAGTTGTATGCAGAGGTCTTTGTTTCATCAATTTGTTCATAGTGTGTTGAAGAGAAGCTTTGTAGACAAGGATTAAATGTTGAATGTTTGAATATGAAAGGGAGAGTTGGAGTTTGTGAGTTTGTTGTTGTAGAGATAAATTATTTGAGTAATGGATTGTATTGTAATAGGGTAACCCCCTAAAATAGTGTCTCTTTCATGTAGATTGGTCAGTAAGACCATGGAGAGTTGCGAGTGAGGAATTTTGTGATTTTCAGTGAGACACTATATTTTCTAGTGAGTCTCTACTAGTGAGGCATTGCAACCGGGTGATCCCACAATACTAGTTTACAATTTTTGGGCAAACTAGACACCAAACTAATTTTTTTTAACTAAATCTTCACTTTCAGGCTCCTATAGAGGCTAAACCATGAGGAATTTGAAGATGATGAAAACTAGTGATTTGTGAAATTTTGTCTATAGATTCTAAATATATTTTTTTCATTTTTTTTGGAATTAGATTGCACTTATTTTTCCATCTCCTTCGAAAACTAGTTTTAAAAAAAAAAATAGTATTTGTAAGGAGTGACGCTCACCGTATACAACATAAATATTTTTGTATGAAGGGTAAAATTCTTTTTTTTTTGAATTTAGATTTTTAAGTACGATATCTAGCACTTTAATTTGGTTTTATAGTGTTTTATTAAATATTTTTTCCTCAATCAAGTTTCGAAGTCAAACCAATTTTAATTCAGACATAGGTGGACTATATACAACATAAATTTTTTTGTATGTATCAAAATTCAATTTTAATTTTTTTAATGGATCAAGGACATCAATACCCAGCCCAAACATATTTTTTAAATTTTTTATTTTGATAATATGCTATTTTTCCACATGTGCAGAACAAAGAGCTTGATTTTAGGTGAAAAACCTATGTTTAATAAAACTAAAAAAACATATACATAATAAAACTAAAACATATTAAAATTCTATTCATTGGATAGCTCATTCTGAGGAATACCATAATCATTTAAAATAAATTTTAAATGAATTCATTTGATCCCCCAAACGGTAAATTAAAAGTGATTTTTTATCAGCATTTTGATAGGTGTAAAGGAGACTCATTTATAGGTATGGTTTAAAACTAGCGAGGTTCTATCCAAGGGGGTTTGATCTAAGGTGGTTTGATCAAACTCTTTTCAATTTTAATCCTTAAAATGAAACTTTTTAAGGCTTAAATCATTATATTTTCTAAAAATATGTGATTTCAGCAAAAATCCGTTCCTCTCAGAAATTGTAAACCAGCGTTGTGGGATCACCCAACTAGTGAGGCTTTTCCAGTGAAGAATTTTTGTAGCTAGTGAGGCTTTTCTAGTGAGGCATTTTTTTAGCCAGTGAGGCATTTTTGTGGCTAGTGAGGCAAAAATAATAGCCAGTGAGGCTTTATAATGAGTAGATTTTGATTAAGCCAGTGAGGCATTTTACCAAGTGGTTTTTAATCCCTATGAGGGTTTTCCACTTATGAAAAATACTGTGTGGTGATTCTTTTGTGGTCCATGTGACAATTATGTTTCATGCAATTTGGTCTTGCTGCTTCCTTTATCCACTTTGCAACATTTGAGTTTTCATGTTGTTTAAGGATCTACTATTGGCTATCACATTTGGTTAAACTCTTGAAATTGAATATTCAACGATTACAAAGAGATTATGTGTTTTGAAAACCATTGATTTGAATTTAATTATTGAAACACTGATTCACCCCCCTCTCTATGTTTCTCGTACTCCAATAGTAATACCTTCACAACACAATCAACTAAACTCTTGAACTGTAAGATGATAACTTACTTTGCAGAGGGATGCAAACCAAAATATCATAAATCTATTATAGTGAATACACTGCTAATACCTTTTCCAATCTTCTGCAACTCATCTCAATGTGTGGTACACCAATCCCGAATGATATTATTGTATAAATTCAATGAACATATTGGAACAAGTGTGCCAACAACCACATCACTCATAAACAATAGTTTTATCACCATTCATACATCTAATTGTATTGCTGACTATATCTCTGCATATCCACTATCTCTAGAATATATATAGACTTCATCATACACATCTTACATCAATGGAAACCCATAATAGGTTGACATTAATGAAAACACCTATCGCAAAAAATCTCCCTCTTTATCATTGATGGCGACACCCAAATGTTCCTCACCCCCTTTGACATAAAGAGAAAAGGGCATGATATGTTCTATTTAAAACATCCCAAAAATATGAGCTTTCCCTTACTACATACTCCCCTTGAGATGGAGATGCTTCAAAAATTTGGTGCTATGTATAGAAAAAAATAAATAAATATTGTACTCTGCAAAGACCAAAATTTTCTTAATCATACCTTTGTACCTTCCTTAGAAAGAAATATTTTCTTGTGAATTTATTTGAGTTGCACCAAAGTTGCAACCCATTATGTATTTGTTGAAGAAAGAATTTTATTTTAGCATTCACATTGCATGTATAAATCCTAAGCCTCCTCTATATTACTTGGAGTCTTCATCTTCTTATCAACACTTCATGCATTCAGAAGTAATCCTGATAGTGAAGCAAGTCTTAGGTTGATTGCTTCCCTCAACTGATCAAATTGTTTTCTTGACTGCTCTCTCATCTTGAAGCAATGCTAATTGTGAATCAAGGTTTTCTATTTAAGATCTTATTTATCCATTCATATACTTCAGCCAATTTAGTAATATGTGACTCAATGGAGTCAATTTGATCCTTGATAATTTTGGTGGAGCTTGGCCACCTTAAGAAAAATTGGTGCAATCAAGGATGGAGGGTCTAGGATTAGGACTGTCCAACCTTGCAATGAGAGTAAACAAAATGAAAACTCAAAGAAATAGAATGGAAATCATACATGAATTCTTATATATGAATGATCAATCAATTATTCACTGGAAACATGCCCTAACTTTCGACTTACAAAATACAGAAAGATTCGACGCTAAGACCAAAACCCTTACTTATGATCTAATAGTACTGAATGCGATGACACTAATGAATCCCCCTAATGAAACTACACAATGTATATGTATATCGGTTCCCATCTCCAGAAAAGGTTTGCGTCAGACCAAGAGGTTCCAAACCCCAAATTTAAGGAAACGTGCAAGTGTCAGCCAAAAAATATGGTTCTTAAGAGATCTGCAAGTTACAGAATAGGTCGAGACTAGGTCCAGTAATGCAAGAAAGAACGTGAATGCAAATATTTTTTCGTTGATGCAAGATTGCTTGCAATCGGGGATGCTCCTACATCAGAAACCCGAGGTTGAAGAAAAGTGAGCCTCCCACTTTCTGGGGGCTAGAGGAAAACCAATGCAATGTACCTCAGCCTGAGAAATCTATGAGGAATCTTCCTTTGGTCATCCTTTCCATCTGACTAGATATTCCTTGTATTTCCTTCCTCTAGTGCTATGTCCAATTCTACTATCCAAAACTTCCTTAATCTCCTCCGGATGGTGTGCTATCTGGTCCGATAAACTAACTTCTCTGTCTTCTAGTGACTCCTTCATGATAGTGGTATAGGTCTGCAATGTTGAATATAGGTGATATGCCAAACTCCTCCGGTAGTTCAACTTCATATGAATTTCTAGAATGAAACCTCCTAATGATCTTACAAGGCCCAAAATTCTTCATATTCAACTTATTAAATGCCCCAATTGGAAATCTCTCTTTTCTCAGATATACCATTAGTTCCTCTCCTACTGCAAACTTCTTATGTCTCCTCTTTTCATTTGCCTTCTCCTTATATTCCCTGTTCGTCTTCTCCAAATGCTCCCTGACTTGAGTATGCATGGTTTCCATGAATCTTGCAAATTATTTTGCCTCCACACTCTTTTTATTCTCCATACTAATCTCTCTCAATTCTACTACTCCTCTAGGTTGTTGTCCTATCACAATATTGAATGGTGTCTTTCCAGTGCTTCGGTTTACTGAATTGTTTTATGCAAATTCTACTTGTGGTAATATCAAGTCCCAATTTCCTGCTTTTCCTTCAGTCAAACACCTCAACAAGTTCCCCAAACTCCTATTTACCACTTTTGTTTGTCCATCTGTTTGTGGGTGAAATGATGAACTATACTTCAAATATGTCTTCATCTTCTTCCACAATGTCTTCCAACTATAGCCAATGAACCATGTGTCCCTGTTTGATGCTATTCTCTTTGGTAGTCCATGTAGTCTCACAGTCTCCTTGGAAAATAGGTCTGCAAAATGTATTGCATCATTGGTCTTCTTACAAGGTATGAAATGTACCATCTTAGAAAATCTGTCCACAACCACAAATACAAAATCAAATCCTCTCAGTGTCTTAGGTAATCCCAACAAAAAATCCATGCTGATGTCCTCCCATGGTCTCTCCAAAACTGTCAATGGTGTATAAATTCTAGTGTTCTGACTGTTTCCTTTTTCAACCTGACAAATCTTGCAACTTCGAACATATTTCCTAAAATCCTTATACAACTGGGGCCAAAAATAGTTCTCACTCGCATATGTTATAGTCTTATCAATTCCAAAATGTCCTACTAATCCTCCATAATGCTTTTCCTTGATCAAATTCTCTCTCATTGAACTTCTAGAAATACACAACTAGTTGTTCCTGAATAATATACCTTCCTAAATGAAATAATCCAACCATTTGCTTCTATCAATCTTTGTTGGTTTCTTGCAAGCCTTCCATGCCTCAACAAAATCAATGTCACCTTCATACATATGCTTCAGTTCTTCAAAACCCAATACTTTAGCTCTCATCTCTATCAACAAACTCCTTCTCTTGCTTAATGCATGTACAACCTTGTTTGATTTCCCACTCCAATGCTTCAGCACAAATGTGTAACTCTGGAAGAATTCTACCCATCTCATGTGTCTTTGGTTCAATTTTCCTTGACTATTCAAATATTGTAAATCTTGATGATCTTTATACAACACAAATTCCTTAGATAACAAGTAATGTCTCTACTTCTTCAAGGCTTGTATTATTGCATAGAACTCCTGATCATAAACTGAATATCTTCTCCTGGCATCATTCAATTTCTCACTGAAATAAGCTACTAGTCTCCCTTCCTGACTCAACACAACTCCTATTACACTTCCATTAGCATCACAATCTACTTAGAATATCTTATCAAAGTACAGTAAAGCCAACATAGGTTGTTCTGTCACCTTTTGCTTCAACAAATCAATACTCTTTTGTGCTCCTGATGTCCACTTGAATTCCTTCTAGTCACCCTCATTTTCTCTGTCATAGGTGTGCAAATGCTACTAAAATTTCTAATGAACTTCTGGTAAAAATTTTCTAGTCCATGAAATGATCTTACCTCTCCCACATTCAATGGTAAAGGCCATTCAACTATTTCTCTAACCTTCTTAGAGTCCATCTTCAATCCTTCTGCAAATATCAAATATCCCAAGTATACTAGTTCTTCCTTCATGAAACTACACTTCTTGATGTTTATCAACAACTTCTATTCTCTTAACCTCTGAAATACTTTATGGATGTGCTCCAAATGTTCTTTCTTAGTCTTACTAAAAATCATAATATCATCCAGATAAACAATGACAAACTTACCCCAGAACTTCTTCAAAACTTCATTCATTAACCTCATAAATGTACTAGGTGCATTAGTTAGTCCAAATGGCATGACCAAGCACTCATAAAATCCATCATTTGTCTTGAAAGAAGTCTTCCTTTCATCTCCCTCTTTGATCCTGATTTGATGATATCCACTCTTCAGGTCTATCTTGGTAAAATACTTTTCTCCACTCATACTGTCCATGATGTCATCCATCTTAGGCAATGGGAATCTATAATTCATTGTGATCTTATTGATAGCTCTCGAATATGTACACATCCTCCATTCTCCATCTTTCTTAGGTGAAATTACAACTAGTACCGCACATGGGCTCATACTTTCTCTGATCAATACCTCCTTCAACAACTCTTGTATTTGTCTATTCAGTTCTACATTCTCTGTCAGTGTTATCCAATGTGTAGCCTTGTTCAAAAAAATAGCTTTGTGAATAAGATCCATATGATGACTAATACTCTGAATGAGTGGTAATCCTTTTGGCACATTCTCTGATATAAGATCTTGGTACTCTATCAATAGTTCAGTGACTTCCTTCTCTGGTGGTTCTTCTTCATCTAGGCTTCCATGCTTCTTTGGAATCAAAGAAAAAAACATGTTCTCATGTCTCAGTCCATCCAAAAATTTCCTTCCATCTACTAGATTGATTCTAGTTGTACCACATACTTCACTTTCGGGTTTTTCTTCCAAAGGTTTCAAGGTGATCCTCTTTCCATTCAATGTTATGGTCTAGGTATTCCTCCTCCCATCATGTATAGATTTCTTATCATACTGTCGAGGTCTACCCAACAATATATGACATACATCCATCAAGGTAATATCACACAATACTTCATCATGATATGACCCTATTTTAAATTTCACTAGGCATTGCTCACTTACTAGGATCTTGTGCTCATCTTAAATCCAGGCCATCCTATAAGGTTTCAGATGCTTTATCCTTTCCAAATTCAATTTTTTCACCATTTCCTCAGAAACTAGGTTGTCTGTATTACCACTATCAATGATAACTTTGCAACACTTACCTCCTTCTTTGCGTCTTGTCTAGAATTTTTTTTTCCTCTGTGGTGCTTCTTTAGGTCCCCCCTTCTTCTAGAACGATGCTCTCCTCATGAATAGCGATTGTCCTTTCTCAAGACTTCCTTCAGAACTTGGCGCTCCCTCTGGTTCTTCCTCTGCATATCCGATTCTTGCATGATTTTCGATCTTCTTACTTTCTTGGCAACACTCAAATGATCTATGTCCTCCTCTAGATTTAAAAAAGGTTCCTCTAAATGTTCTCTTTCCATATCCTTTCTCATCTCTATGGTATCCTTCATTACGGTAAGAATTGTAGCCTCCTCTCTTATTGCGGTAAGAATATATGTCATCTCTCCTCTTGTCATTCAAACTGGAGTCCTTCTCTTCCTTGTGGTATGCATATCTATCGTTGTTTTGTTCCCCATATGGTATTTCTCCTTTGGGATGTGACATTCCTCTTTGAAATCTACTTCCTCTTCCTCTCTATCTTTGTTCGTGTCTCTTATTTAGTTTTTCCTCCACTTTTAGCATGAACTGGTATGCTTCCTCTATTGAATTCATCCTCACCAGACTCAATTCCTATTGAATGTTCATCCTAATCCCATTGATATAACTTGCCACTTTCTCCTTGCTCATTTCACTTTGTCCTGTCTAGATAATGATCTTATTGAATTCTTTAGTGTATTATTTCACAGTCTTTTCCTTTTGTCTTAAGTTTTGTAATCTCTTCAGCAACTCCAACTCATAGTCTATAGGTATAAACTGGTTCTTCAATTTTGTCACCATTCTATCCCATTTCATAATATTTTCTTTTCCTTTTCTGTTTCTTTCCAATTGAACTTTCTTCCACATATTGTAGCATGTACCTTTAGCTTTTTTTTGCAAATATCTCTTTCTTCGGATCTTCAATTTCTTCATATTAAAAGTATTCCTCAATTTCATTTATCCAATCAATCAGCTCTTCAGGATTTAGGTTACCGGTATAGTTCACAATCTCCATTATAGGTCGCTTCCCTATTTTAGAAATAGCCTTCAACATCTTTGCCTGATCTGATTCTTCTTCTTCTATAGCCTCTTCTGCTAGGTCTGCATCTTGAACTTCATGATCGTCACTTTCATCATTAGTTCTATGGTTTAAGCATTTTCTCCTATCTTCTTCAATTACATCCAATATTACTTTCATTGTTCACATCATTTCCATAATTTCATCCATCTTTCTAGCAACATTAACAGTGGTATGAATTATCCTCAGCAACATCTCTTCCTAAGATCTAGTGCAACTGCTTCAAGTCGACGATCTGTCCACACAAAGATCTTATAGAATTACTTCAGTCAACTTTGCTCTTCTCTCCCATAGTTCACAAACTCGCTCTGATACCACTTGGTGCAGTCAAGGATGGAGGGTCTGAGATTAAAACTGTCCAACCTTGCAGCGAGAGTAAACAGAACATAAAATCAAAGAAATATAATTAAAATCATACATGAATGCTTAGATATGAATGATAAATCAATTATTCATTGGCAACATGCCCTGCCTTCCAGCTTACAAAATACAAAAAGATTTGGTGCTAAGCCGAAACTTACGTGTGGGTCAAAACCCTTACTTATGATCTAACACTACTGAATGTGATGACACCAATGAATCCTCCTAATGCAACTACACAATGCATATATATATCGGTTCCCAGCTCCAAAAAAGGTCTGTGTCAGCCCAAGAGGTTCCAAACCCTGAATTTGATGAAATGTGCAAGCATTAGCCAAAACATATGGTTCTTCAGAGATACACAAGTTATGAAATAGGTCGAGATTGGGTCCGATAATGTAAGAAAGAACATGAAAGCAAAATATTTTTGGTTGATGCAATATTGCTTGCAATCAAGGATGCTCATGCATAAAAAATTGATATAGAGTAGTCACTTCATTTATACAACCTTTAAACATTTTCATGTTTTCTTGTAGTTTATTATGTTCAATATAACACCAGTTATATACTTTTGCCATTCTTTTATCATTCAGTTTTCTTATGGAATCTTGTTCTACCTTTTTCTCTATGTGAGAGGAATGATCCTTGAAGGAATCCATCAAAAGATTTATTTTTTGTTTTAGAGGTAAAGAAACATCAATGCTTACTTATGATAACCCTTCTTGAATGATCCTTATAACATCATCAATCAATTAACTTTTCTTTATACGTTCTTGTAAGATTTCCTTCCTTGTGGAGGTACGTAGAATATCACCAAGATGTAATTTGTGAAGGGGAGACATATTAGATAGATCTACCCGGCCTTCATGAGTGGGGATATGCAAAATTTGAGGAGTTATTACTTGTTGCAACTACATCTACAAATATAATAGGTCTTTGAGCAAATCTAAAGATGTGGAACTTTGAACTTTACCCATAAAAGCATATTTATTCTCCACAAACTTCTCTTTTGTATCCTAAACAATCTTAGGATTATCTTCATTCATCTTCTTATTACTTTCTAGATTATTCAGAGGGGCAACATAATTTCCTAAAGGAGGAGCACCAACTTCACCTTGAATTTTAGTGCCTTGTGTACTTGTAATCATCAAAGGAGAAATATCCTCATTTTTCTTTTTATTACCAATAGTTACATTACCTTCAAAACTATATAGATCAATATCCTAAGTAGACACATCAGGAATACCATATAGGATAGAGTCATCTAGAGAATTATGATCCATACTCATCTTCATATCCTCAAGGATCTTGGTTGTCTTCTCTTTAGAGCCTTTTTATTCTTCCTTTTCTATCTCCATTCTAGAGACAACTTGCACTTTATGTAGACCTAAGATTCCTTCTCCTTCATGCTATCCAAAGGGTCCTTGCATTTATTTCTGAGCAAATATATTTTCTATATTGGTATTTTCCGAAGGATGTTGTGATGCACCATCAACATTACCTTTCATCTCATCAAAGATTTTCCTTGTAGTGTATTTAGTTTCATTCTAAATTTTCCTTTGTACATCCTCATCTAGGCTCATTAGAAGATCTATTATCCTCTTGGTACATAGATCTTTAGCTTGTCTTTGGGTGATCTTTTATTTTTATTCTTGAGAAATAGAGATCCCAATTTTATCAATTGCTTGTTGTTTCAAATCTAACCAGCTTTAATTGAATCTTCTCTTATTTGGCTCAGAGCACCAACAAGGCTATTCAGAGCATTGCCAACAATATCTTTGAAAGGGATGTTCTACATCAACATTTACTCAATGACAAGTTTTTTCAATTATCCTTTTTATCTCCCAGAGGAACATTATGATGCAACATCATTGTGTCATTTAATAAATTAAACTCCACAATTCTATTTAGTATTGTGCCAAAATCTAGGGGCTCATGTGTGATCGAAGGAGCCTTCTTATTCTTTTCTTTCAAAATTCCTTTTCATTTCTTTTTATGTAAGATCTCTTCTTCTACTTCATTCTCCTCAATACCATCTAATTCTTCCTCATTTTACTTTTCTCTTTTTTCCTTTCTTTTAGGCTTGGCATGTCCAACTTTAGTGGCCTTTTTCTCTAGAGCTTTTCTTTTATTGCCAATTGTTTGAGTGGATTCAAAAGGCAATAGAGAAAATGTAACACCTTGGGAGGTTCTACCTAATCTCCTTGGACCAGGACTAGATTTTGAAAGAGAAGATTTGACTTTGGAATCCTCCATAGGAACATCATATGTACCTCTTTGAGAGGTACCCAATATTTTGTAAAGCTCCTCTTTTCTTTTAGTTTTAGAGTAACACAGGGAACCTATTTCCATCAACACTTTGTAAAATTTCTTTTCAATGGTTTATTTTCTCTAGTTTTGATATATTTCATCCATGATATATCTATATGTACCAAATATTTTAATTTTAACATCTCTAGGTTTTGACAACAAAATATCTATGTAACTAAAATATAGGGAAATTAGATCCCCTACAAAGGGTTTATGGATTGTGATTGTTTATAAAACCATAAGGATCTTTAATAGGCCCCTTTCCCCATAAATTTCATTAGGAAAGAAATAAGAAGCTATAAATATTGACTTTGAACCTCAATGGTGAGCCAATAAGACCTAGATCTTAGTCCTTAGGATAGATTTGAAACTAAACTAAAATGATTTGAAATGCTTAAAATAAATGAACAATAAGACCTATACCTAAAATGTTGATTCCTGAAAAAATAGAGACTATTATAGAACTTTGTAGACAGATCTGAGAAGGGTTTGAACACATGTACCGATCATCATAATTTTGTATGAGTGAAAAGGGACTCATTCATCCTTGGGTGAATGGGTCTCAATCTAGGGCTCCAAAAACAGTTTTGAAATTCCTCTAATGCTGGATCTTGGCTTCGGTTGAAATAGGTCCCACTATCGAAAAGTCATAAATAAAGTCTATAAATTAGTTTTTGCGTCTTGACAATAGTGATTCTAAATTACGCAACAATGCAAAATTTCTCTACAATATTGATGCAGGAGCATCCTTGGTTCTTTGCAATCCTGCATCAACCAAAAATATTTTCATTTTAGTTTTGTTATTGTTCAGTTCAAGTTGGAAGATTCAGTACTACATTATAGTTGCTCACCGAACCCTGTGGATCTATGTTTCATCGTGGACATGTTATTTTTTCCTTATTCCAAGATCTAAGAATGATTAGATATTTTTTCGACAAGTTATCGCTTCTGGATTAAGTGACAATTTCTAAAACAGAGAATTGAAGCAGTTTCAAGCCTAATGTCTAATTTGATCTCTTGTGGATCCTTGCAAGGTGTTTCAAATTATTTTCATGGAGTGTCCCCAATCTTAATTTCGGGTCCACACTTCATCTTACACACCTATTGATGAGGAATTCAAATTTAAGGCTGACCTATTTCATGCACGTTACATTTCCTTCATCGAAGATGGTAATGATCTTTGGCCGACGTAGAGAATTCTAGATCCCTGAATGTGATATAAATCATTGTAAACGATCATTAGAATAAGCAATGAAGAATGAGAATGAATATTGGATTCGATATGTAAGATTTCAGATTGCAATAAGGAGCATATAGGAATATTGTATTTTAAGCATGTTGTATCAGGCCTATGAGCCCAATCTTTGAACTTGGATGTTGCCAGTTGATTGTAATTGAAATTTTTGATAATAAGAATATTTGAATCTGTATTTGCCTCCATATTCTAAGTGGCTTCTGTTGTGTAACTCTTGCTGCATGGTCTGGATTGTACTCTTCGAGGACCCTCCTACTATGATTGCACCAAATATCTTCAATTATTCTTCCACCTATAATTTGCACATACACAAAGAGGAAAAATTGTTTTGTATTGTATTGGGGTTTTCCTTGGTCAAACCCCAAGTTTAAT
Organism: Sequoiadendron giganteum; assembly: GCA_007115665.2. NCBI lineage: Eukaryota > Viridiplantae > Streptophyta > Pinopsida > Cupressales > Cupressaceae > Sequoiadendron > Sequoiadendron giganteum. The sequence continues at coordinate 117,274,528 of CM021102.1, forward strand.
AATTAAAAATTGATAGAAAGATAATGACAAAGGAGAAGGAAATGATCTATGAACACTTGCTTGCTACAACTCACCACCCTTCAATGGCTTCCCTTAGAGGAATGAAGTCAAACACATCACTCCAAGGAAATTGATCTTTCTTTGTTTGATTGATTTGGATACTTCAAATGCTTGGATGATTTAGGATCAATGATGCATATTAGCCTTCACAAGATGACATGAACACACATAAACTTGAACATGATGTTAGGATCTTGATTGTTGTAATAGATGACTAATAAATCTACTCATGAATGCTCTTAACAATAATATTTTCTCTCATGAAGTATTGATAATGTTAGATCATGTGTGTTAGATTTCAAATGATAAAAAAAACTATGTATTTATAGGTGTTTATCTAATTTCCTAAAAATTAGATTCCAAATCTGACAATTGTAAATTGAATTTGAATCATTAAAGTACCACCAAAAACATATATAAATGGGTCTTAGGAATTAAAGGGGACCCATTTTCCCATGGGTGAATGGGTCCTTGCCTTTAAGTCCAGGACACACATATTCCATTGTGATTAAAATATTAAATTCATTAATTAAATTATGTTGTTTCTCCTTTCAAAAAATGGGAAAAATAAGGCCTTGGAATGCATAATTTTGGAAAATTAGAAGCTTAATTAAGTTGAATAAATTAAGGGACCCAAACATAGTGTGAAATTGTAAACGTATACAATTTTATACACTATATTTAACCCCACTTTAGTGAGAGTATGAACTTACGCTCTGACTCACACTAAAGTAGAGAAATATATGTCAAGAGGGGTCCAAGTGCACAAATGTTAATACAATAGGATGAAAAAGGTCAAGGAGGATGATTAAGCCCCCAAGATTGAATATCCTATGGAAAACCAGAATAAGCACAAAGAACACACATGCATGTAAGATATGTGCAATAAGAAAAGATTCACAAGCATGCAATGTCAAATCCAATGTAAAAAGGAAAAAGGAAAAGGAAAAAGGATTAGCAAGTTGTGTCATGCCATGCCCATAAAATATGCTCACAAAGGCTAGTGCAATATGGTATACACTAGGTGAGCCCCCAAAGGAAAAAATGAGAAATATACACTAGGTCTACAAGGTGTGTACCCATAAAAAGGGGTGACAGATGGGACAAATGCATGAGGTCTACTGGTTTGTTCTCATATGTCAACCATACCAAAAGTTATACTCCCTAATAACTTTATAAGGTGCCACAAAATGGTCAATGTGCTATGTGAACACTACACTAAGTCCAACTCATGTGAACAAAAGTGTAGCCAAAAATTCCAAAACAAAATAATGCCAATGTATGCCCCCCACTATAAAGGAATTTCTAAACACCATTTTGTAAGAAATTAATTTAAAGGAAAAATGATAAATTCCAATTGATAAAAGGGAAATGATAGCTTATTTGGAAAGCCCTATGCCAATGATATGTTTCCAAATAAAGCTACATCATTAAAAAGAGGGTTTCCCCCACATACAATCTCAAAAGATAGCACATAAGGGATCTATGGATTTGGGGTTAGTGTATGTCTTTAAAACAATGATATAATAGAGATCAAAATCATCATAATTCCCCAAATACTTTGTAGAAAAAAAAACACAAAGGAATAATGACACATAGAGAGTGAAAGAAAAGAAAAAGCTTTTGGGTCAACATGGAAGAGACTTATATGTCTCAATGCCTTGCATTATACCCAAAAAGAAAAAACAAGACAAAAGAAAAGACAATGTTTACAATAGATAAAAGAATGTAGATACAAATAGAAGAATGTCATGATGGATTCACTTCCTTTGTGTCCCTGCACCAATGGAGTAACAAGGGTCATCCAAAGAAATCTCACAAACATAAAGACTCACCAAGCAACATGATATGAGGGATCACATTATGCACATGCAATCACAAAGAACATGAAAATAAAAGAAAGTATGTCACATGTGAGCCAACCTAAAGTAGGTCATCTACATCCCAATCTTGTTCATTATATATAAAAGGTGGATAAATAACCATAGGTACTATGACAAGTGCCATACTAGGAGCATCACTAGGTTCAACACCTGGTGGGTCACTCTTTTTAGGAGGATCATCATGGTTTCCCCCATATAAATTCATAAAAGTGGAAAACAACAAATTCAATTCATTATGCATTTCTTCATCAATTTTAGCAATCTCATCATCATTGTCCAAGTTAATCACAATAGAAGGAATAGTGACAATTTACATTGTATGTTCTTGTTTTTGTTGTGGTGCAGAAGTTTCATGTTGTGGCGAAGGTGGAAAATTATCATTCTTTGTTTGATTTGGTTGTTGATCTTGGATTACTGGTTTATTCTTTTCTTCTAATTGACGAGCAATAGCACGATGTCTATGCCTACGCTCTTTAGCATTTTGGTTTCTTCTTGCATGATTTTCAAGTTATGACAGTGTAGGAGCAGGTTTATCAACCATTGGTCTCTTTTCTTCCCTTAGGGGAAGAACAAAAGGGACCTTTGTGGGTTGGGAAACCAACTTCTCTTTAAGTTTATAAACTTCTTTGGTTTTAGGAGGAAAAAATGGGATTGTATGGTTATCTCTTGGTCTCTTGTAGGACATAGGTGGAAAAATAGCATCATACTTAGTTTAATTATTCAGGAGAGCTTTTGGTTCAAGCATAGGTTCATCCACAATGATGGGAGTGGGAGGAAAAAACTATGGATATTTCAGTTTCAGGTGGGATATTGCAAGGTATAATTCTACTATACGTGATGCTTTGAAATTTTGATATGATTTAAAGAAGAAATCCTCACAAGGTGCAATAGGTTCCATAGGTTTAGGCCAAAATAAATCCAATAAAAATATTCCACAGGAAGATAGAGGATTAAATTCACTATGATGCAATGCAAAAATTTGGTTGTCAAATGGAAATTTCAAGCATTTGTGGATGGCCGATGGGACGACATTCATGGAGCATAGCCATGGATAGCCTAACTTCACATGAAATCGATCCGATGTCGAGATGATGAAGAATGATATTCAATTGTTTTGATCCAAATTTTAATGGAAGAGTGATCAAACCTATCATAGGGTGAGAAAAACCATCATGTGTTTTTCTCCATGCTTTCGATTGTTCAAAAACTATTGGTAAAGTTCATGCCAAATAATAATTTCTCGGTGATCACATTCTCTACACACACAAGATCAATTAATATCCCATTTTTAGTATTGTCATTGCTTCTTTCGGCTATGTAAAGAGGACCATTAGGTGCAAGTTTAATTATATCACTATTTGAGAAAGCAATGTCAAGAGATATTTTAGTTTGGCCATTGCGAGGTTGAACAGCAATGAATCCAATCATAGCATCTAGATCATCTCCATTATCACTCTTATCATCATTAGTTATATCTTGTATCTTTTCAACATTCATCACATCATTCTTGTTATCACTACCTTATATAAATGAGATGGAATAGTTTGGCATTGGATTGGTAAAGATTTGCAAATTTTTGTTGGGTGGGGAAACAAATTTATTTCCTTGATCATTAACACTACCCAACTGGATGTGATTGGAATAAATGAGGTCTTGCACTATATGTTTAAGATGCATGCATCATTTTATATCATGTCTAGCTTGTTGATGATAGTGAAAAAAGTCATTTGAGTTATAATTTAGAGGTAAAGGCTTAGTAGTATGTGTTAGAGTAATAAGTTATTCCACTTAATTAATTTAATCATATTGGTTAATTAATTTAGTCACTTATTCCTTTAGGTTGCTTAAGCTAAACTTAGGCACATTAATAATTATTTATTAATTATTAAGTGTGCACACTAGGGTTTCATTTAGGGTTTCCTATTTTTAGGTTTTCTTGATCTCCTCATAAGGATTGATCACATTGTAATTATTAGATCATTCAATAATCATATTCTAGTTTTAGCTTGCACATATTTGCTCTGAGGGTTTACAAAACATCTCTTGTTGGTTGTTCTGAATATTTGTTGCATGTGATAGGTGTTTGCATGTAGGTGATTCTTGGGGACTATGAAGTTGGATTTATCAACTTCTACATGGTATCAGAGCTCTAGACTTGTAGCTTCCTATTCGTGATTTGAAGATATTCTCTCATAGCGTTTATTTTTGTGTAAGGGTTTCAAACCAGGCTGATTTATTGAGCTTCTAGGGATTGGAAATTTTTATGTGCATTTCTGGGCCAAACGGATATCGCCATTGCATTCAAAGTGCCCAAAAACCCTAGAAATACCTTTCGTTTCATCAATTTTGGACCTGTTGAAAAAAAGACAATTTTTTTTGCAAGGTTGTATGGCCTCCCTAGCACGTAGTTCAAGAAAAAATTTTGTGAAAATTAAAAAACCTGTAGGTTTTTGTACCTCCCATTCTAAACTGATCGTGCCACCCATACAGGAGGCAGCCACCACTTTTCTCTGCCATTGGCGGCTTTCTGTAGCGGCGTCGCCCGACCAGCTCACCTTCGCCACCGGCCACCACTCTAGCCCTGCGGGCTCTCTTAGCTCCTCTCGGGGTCCTATTGTGAACCGGGAGCTCAGCGATCAGCCCTTGCCAGTGCTTAGCCCCCGCTAGGGTCCTATCACCGACCAGGAGCTCCGTCAACCCACGTTAGCCCCTGCTACGGTTGTATGAAGGACCGTGAGCCAAAGCCCAGGTGCTAAAGTTTTGCGCCTAGTTAGTGTTAAAAGTGCCTTTTTACAGGCCTTTTTTCATTTTCTCATAATTTGGGCAAACAAAGGCCTTTTTTCAAAAATCAAATATCGTCAGAAAGCTGGTTCCATGAACTTCGTAGTGGTGAAGGTTAGATTTTTTTGATTTTACATTTTTGAGGACTTTTTCACTTGTCAAAGTCCGAAGTTGTTGTTTTCACTCCAGGAGGCATATCTTTTGCATCTGAATTCTGTTTTGTGAAAATGAATAGGCGTCAGAAAGATGGTTCAGTGATCTACACATATATCAGACCTATTTTTTCAAATTTTTTTCCCAGGTATCTAATATTATTATTTGATCTCAGCCTTTACCTTTTTCAGTTATTTTCTTGGGAAGCGTGCAATCAGGCTATTTTTTTGAGATCAACATGCATTATTATTTTTATTTGAGAGTATATATTGCTTTTTTATGTCATGGATACACATAATATTGCACTCTTTAATCCATTCAACTATTTTGGTTGGAAAAAAAATGGATGTTCACTTGAAACACAAAGGGTTGTATAGGGTAACCATGGGCACAAAAATTGAACTTGCAGGTGCTGCTGAAAAGAGAAAGTGGTTTAATAGGTGTGATGAAGCTTATGATACATTATGTCTATCTCTTTCTTCTAACCTTCTTTTTCACATTGAGTCTTGCACTACACCCCATGAGGTCTGGACTACTTTGCAGTCTTTGTTTGGGAAGCAGGATACTACGAGAGGGTTTTAGTTAGAGAATGAACTTATTGGCTTAAATCTTAGAGATTTTGATAGCATCCAGGAGTTTTTCACCAAAATCAAGTCTCTTGGATTGTAGTTGTCACAGTGTGGTGTTCAGAGGGAAGACTCTCAGTTGATATTCTCCATTCTTTCTAAGCTTGGACCAAATTATTCAGGTATTTGTTTCTACCTTTTATGCTACTAGGGATGCACTTGGTGCGAGATTTACTATGCCTTATTTTGATGATTTTGCATCTTCTCTCTCGAGAGTAGGCCAAGTTGGCTAATATGGGAAAGTTGAAGCCCTCTTTATCATAGGAACTCATTACATCACATGAGCTCAGAGATCAGAAGGCTTCTATAGGAAAAGGAAAGAAATAGAAACAAAAGGATTCCAAATCTCGTGAGCAGCAAAAGGAGTCCTCAGATTTATCATCCTCTTCTAAGGGGAAATCATCTAGGAAGGAGAAGGGCCTATGTGCATATTGCAAGAGAGAAGGACATGCAAAACATAATTTCTACAAGAAGGAAATTGATGGGCTGAAGAATCTTCTTCAGAAACATCAGATTGATTTGCCTTCTAGGATGTCTACAGCATCTCCTTCCCCTCCTTCTCCTTCTTCTTTAGTTCAGCATGATAGGGGCACAAATGGTTTACATAATTCATCATATATGAAGGGGCATGCTCTTTGTGCTTCTTTGAGTCTTGGATCAGGGAGATGGCTTCTAGATTCAGGAGCATCTCATCATATGGCTTCTACACAGTCTATGTTCACTTCCTTTGAGTCTTACACTATGTCTCCTATTTTGATGGGAAACAATACATACATGAGTGTTACAGGGAAGGGGTCTATTAGTTTTGGGGACAACATTTTTCAGGATTTCTTGTGTGTTCCTCATTTTATGAGCAACCTTCTTTCTATATATCAGATCACACATGGAGGCAATGGGAGGTCTGTGGAGTTCACACCTAATTCAGTTATCATCAGAGACTTGGAGAGTAGAGTAGTTATTGCTACTGGGGTGGTGGATCACTCATCTTGGTTGTATTCCTTTGTAGATTTTTCTACTACTGGTGCTTCTATTCCTACAGTTTTTCATCCCACTTCTAGTGTGAATCATCATTTAGAGGAGAAATTTGGCTACTTGAACATTGGAGTTCTTACTTCAGATCCCGCTCTTGAGCCATCCATTCCATCTCCTTCACCTATTGTTGCAATTGCTGATAGTTCTATGACTCCAGATGTGGTTTCTTCCATTTCAGTGCAATAGGATGTAGTTGAGCATCCATCTTTGAAGGTTTCTATTCAGTATTCACCCACTTTGACTTCTTCATTTATTGAGGTCACACCTACTTCTGTGGAGACATCTTGGGCTACACCTACTTCACCTTCAAAGATTTATTAAATTCGGCCTCTTCCCTCTCACTTCTTTCAGGAGATGCAGTATCTTCAGTTCTTTTGGAGCTACTTCATTCTGGGGGGGATCTGTGGTCTCTTTCTTCCTCTCTTTTGGGGGGGTTCTTTCATGTATCTTTGTGATGGATGGTGTCCTTGGGGGGTCCTATGGAGTCCTCCATCTTTCATCACTTAGTTTCTCTTTGCATTCTATTTTGGGGAGGAGTTTTGTTCCCACTGGGTTTTTTCCTTTACCCTGGTTAGTTTAGTTTGCATTGCATTTGTACTTGGGTACCTGATGAGGCCTTTGTTGTCAGGACCCATATTTTCTTTCATGCATATTTTTTCTAGTGTTTTAGCTACTACCTAAGTTCATCTTAAGGTGTTAGAGTAATAAGTTATTCCACTTAGTTAATTTAATCATATTGGTTAATTAATTAAGTCACTTATTCCTTTAGGTTGCTTAAGCTAAACTTAGGCACATTAATAATTTTTTATTAATTTAAGTGTGCACACTAGGGTTTCATTTAGGGTTTCCTATTTTTAGGTTTTCTTGATCTCCTCATAAGGATTGATCACATTGTAATTATCAGATCATTCAATAATCATTTTCTGGTTTTAGCTTGCACATATTTGCTCTGAGGGTTTATTAGACATCTCTTGTTGGTTGTTCTAAATATCTGTTGCATGTGATAGGTGTTTGCATGCAGGTGATTCTTGGGGACTGTGAAGTTGGATTTATCAACTTCTACATTATGAAGAGGTCTAATGGGAGGTAAGGTGATTAGGTTCGTTCTCAAGAGTTGCAACATAAGCAAATGGAGGGTATCAGGTAATGGGGTGAATTTCCTATTCTTATCTTGAAATTGGTATGGATTTGTTTTAATAGAAGCCACTTGAGGTTAAACATGGTAGCTTTTTTGAGGTTGGTTTATCTATATAAATCCCTTGTTTTGCTTCTTAAATGCTTGGAAATTGTTATGAGGCATGGTTCCTGATTTTTTAGCACAAGTTGAAGTAGTTTTTCCTATGCATTGATTAAGTGAGTTCTAATAATCATAGAGAGTTGTGCATAAGTGTGTAATGAAGGGAAATTTCATCATCCCAATATTATCTTGGATAATTTTTTGTAAGTTATCAATGAAAATTCTTTGAAGATCAACATTGAGAAGTTTAATGTTGATTTATGGGTAAAGAAATTGTTAACATGCTATAAAATTAGTGGCCTTTTCATCTGCATTTTGTTTACATTGCATCAAATTAGGTAGGGCCATATTAGGATCTATGTGCACTTGGAAGTGGATGATAAAGGAGTCAAGATGCTTATTAAATGAGTGGATTGAGTTATTTGGTAAGGAATAAAACCATTTCAAGGATATATATTTTAATGACCTAGGAAAAAGCTTAGCCAAGAGCTTATCTTCAAAAATGAATTCACTACATAAGGTTGTATATGCTGATACATGGTTGCTAAGATCTCCTTTGCCGCCATATTTCTCAAATATAGGTATCTCTATGCCTTGTGGAATTTTTGATCTGAATATCTCCAATGACAATGGGTTTCTTTAGACATATTGTGAAGGTTGTCAATTTTCATTTTGGTTCAATGTTGCTATTTTTTGTTGAAGGGATGTGACATTTTGCAAAAGTTGGCTTATGAAAGAATCATTAGTTGTGTTTCGAGATGGAGGTGAATATGGTGGAGGTGTATATGTGTTGGGTGCAAAGCTAAATTACAAGTTTTTGAGAGGCAGGGGTTTGGAGATATGATGCTTGAATTCAAAAAACGAAAAGGATTCCCAATGGAAATACCCAAAGTTGGAGTGATATTGCTGGTTGGTTGCATTGTTGTAGTAACAGTTGGATGAATATATGTAGCAATAGAGGCTATGGTTTTAGGGGAGGAATTTTATTTCCTCCTTGACTTTGAATGTATCCCAAAGCTTGAGCACAACTAGCCATTGTAGGAATATGGTTATCAATAATGTTAGCTAGGCTACACACAATCTATAATCCTTGGTCATTATCAAGAATTATCTTCATGTTATCTATGATAGGAATAGTAGTGTCGATAGTAGGACACTAGGTTGTGATACTCATACAAGTTTCACCAAGCTAAAACTATACCCAAAATGGATAAAAAAACACTAAATAAGGATAGACACCCAAAAATGGAAAGCACAATGTAAGTATTGAAGAAGATATTGCAATAATCAGATCTGAAATATGATAATTGATTGATTTTAAGATGCAAAAACCTAAAAATGGTTACTTTTGAATTCCAAAATTGATCTTAAACAATGTAATTTCTTTCACCAATTGAACTAAATGCAAACATCTACAAAAATATGTAATTTCTGAAACTGAAACTGAGAGCTGCAAGTACAAGAAAATGAAGTAGACAAAGACAAATAAATGCTCAAAATTTTGGAAAATCACATGTACAAGGACTGGTTCACCCAAGGGCGAATGGTTCTGAAAAATTTAAATATGAGTGTTTAACTTGATATTTAAGCTCAATGTTTCTAACTGCAAATAGATTCTTTAGTGACATTTTTCCAAAATTTCTGATTAAATGTAAATGCAATTGTGTGATAATGTATGAATAAAATGACAATTGTTTTGAATGCAATTTTGACTGAAATTTTGATCTAAATGACTGAAACACACCTTAGTGTAAGTTACTCTGCAGAATGTATGTAATAATTTTTGGAATTTTATGATTTTGAATGATGCAAATATGCAATATGTAACCCTAAATGAAATTTAAAACAAAATAATACAAAATCTAGATCTAGGGTTTCAAGGATCTCCAAATCAGAAAAGGTATGATGTAAGAATGTCAGGTTCACCAAAATCAAACATGGGGAAAATGGATCCCCTACAAAGGGTTTATGGATTATGATTGTTTATAAAACCCTAGGGATATTTAATAGGTGCCTTTCCCCATAAATTTCATTAGGAAAGAGATCACAAGGTGTAACGATTGACTTTCAAACTCAATGGTGAGCCATCAGACCTCGATCTCAATCCTTAAGACAATAGGATATATCTAAAACTAAAATAAAATGTTTTGAAATGCTTAAACTAAATGAACAATAATACCTAATACATAATACCTAAAATGATGATTCCCAAAAATACAAAGACTATTATAGAACTTTGTAGATAGATATCAGAAGGGTCTAAATAGATGTACCTATGATTAGAAAGTTTTTTGAGTGCAAAGGGACTCATTCACCCCTGGGCGAATGGGTCTCAGTCTAGGGCTCAAAATTAATATTGGCATTCCTTTGGTGCTAGATCTTGGCTCCAGTTTGACATAGGTCCCACTATCTGAAAGCCTGAAATAAAGTCTGCAACTTAGTTTTTGTGGCTTGACAATAATGATGACAACTTATGCAACAATGCAAAATTTCTCTTTAAGATCTTCAATTCTTCTTCCACCTATAATCTGCACATACACAAAGAGGACTTTTTTGTTTTGTTTTGTATGGGGGTTTGCCTTGGTCAAACCCCAAGTTTGGTAATTAAAACTTGATAGAAGGATAATAAAAAAGGAGAAGGAAATGGTGAACAAACACTTGATTGCTAGAATTCACCACCCTTAAATGACTTCCCTTAGAGGATTGAAGTCAAACACATCACTCCAAGGAACTTGATCTTAAATTTCTTGATTGATTTAGATACTTGAAATGCTTGGATGCTTTAGGATCAACAATGCATATTAGCCTTCACAAGATGACATGAACACACAAAAATTGAACATGATGTTAGGATCTTGATTGTTGCAACAAATGATTGATAAATTTTTTCTTGAATGCTCTTGATAATAATATTCACTCTCATGAAGTATTGATAATGTTAGATCATTTATGTTAAATTTCAAATAATAAAAAGACTATGTATTTATAGGTGTTTATCTAATTTCCCAAAAGATAGATTACAAATGCCGACAATCATAAATTTAATTTGAATCATGGAAATACTACCAAAATCATATTTAAAAAGGGTCTTAGGACTTAAATGGAACCCATTCACCATGGACGAATGGGTCCTAGCCTATAAGTACAGGAAACACATATTCCATGGTGATTAAAATATTAAATGTATTAATTAAATGTTAGTTCTCCTTTGGGAAAACTGAAAAAATAAGGCTTTGGAATGCATATTTTTGGTAAATTAGAATCTTAATTAAGTCCAATAAATTAAAGGACCCAAACCTAGTGTGAAATTGTAAAGGTATACAATTTTCTACACTACATTAACTTTGCACAAATCCATCCTCAACCACATAAGGTAGTTGATATATCCATATAGTTCTAGGTTCTATTGTTTCCGTAAAACAATGATCATCGTTTACCATAAAGGTTATCTCATTTTCATATTTTCAAACCAAAATAGATAGTATATCCTATATCTCCCCTACAACTCTTGTAATTTTTTAAAGAAACCATTGTACATGGTAGTATATAATTGTTCATCTAGAAAACCATCCCTATGCTTCTTGATTTGTGTAGCTACCAAAGCGAATTTATCCCACATTTTTCCTTTGAATCCAGGCAATTCATTTAGGAAGAAAAAAGTAATACGTGTTATCAAAGAACCAAACCTAAAGTCGTACTTGGTCTCCTTTTTTTATTTTTAGGTTTTCCATTAGTTTCTCTCACAACAACTCACAAAGGTCAATATTGAAATTTTATTTCACCATTTGATGAGTGGTTTGAATTGTTGTGGTGGTAGCAGACCCTTCCCTATTAGTGAAATAGATTTTGTACGCAATACCCATTGCAGCATACTGGACACTGCAATTTATTACATATTTTACTATTAGGGCTCTCTTATCAAACTTTACACCAATAGGATCCATAATAGTTTTATTCTTTATAGATTTCCATACTAGGGTTAGTCTAGAGGCACAAAGACCAGTAACTACCCTAATAGCACCCTTGGTGATCAAGTAGGGTTTGTCTAACCAAATGAAATTGTCATGAATACGAATCAAGATGATTCTTACCAATTCCTCACTTTTGCCAAAGTCAAGAAAGTCTTTCTAGATGTCCAACCCTTTTGCAGTGATGTTCCCATAATTTGGCTTGTTATATCCATTCTCATTTAGTAGCTCATGTTTGACCCTTTCAAATGAAGAGGTATGTTTAATTTCATTTAGTTGAGCATTGATATAAATTCTTACATCCTTGCAGTACATAACTTCCATTGGAATCTTTGAAAATTACCCATCTTTGCCTACCTCCATTTATTTGAATGGAAATTTATTATATTTGGGCCTTGGCCTCTTAGTAACATCAATCACAATTGGTGTAGCCATGATACCGCTTTCTGATACTAGGGTTCTATATGAGAAAAACCAGAAAAAATACCTAAAAAATTATTGTTAGGTTTTGCTTGCAACACACAGAGAGAGTATTCTTCTCTTCTTTCTTAGCACTTTCATACACTTGACACTTTGAAATGAGATAAATTTAGTTAAATTTAGGAAGTAAATGTGTTTCACACCAACCCTAGTTATTCTGCAATAAATGCACTTATTTTATTTTGACACTTCCTTCATGACACTTATCAAGGATCCTTCATGGCACTTCTGTAGAAGGTGTGTTTTCTCTAGAGGCATGACCAATCAATTTAATATTGCTAATTAACATTATGTGAAAGATTTCAATATCTCATACATTTCAAGGGTTTGACAAAAACTACAATTGCAAGTCCCCCTGAATCAATAATCTTTTTCCTTAGTTATCAGAGGACTCATCTACACTATTATGAGGTACAAAATCATTCTTCATTTCATTTTCTTCCTTATTTTGTCAATTTTTTTCATTTCCTTCTTTTTTTGATAGATAATATGATTCTTTTGGGGAGAAAAATATCTTACATTCTTTCCCTTATATAATCTAGTAATATGTCCTAGTTTATTGTAATTATAGTAGATGGTACTGGCTTGCAAAGAAAAATGCTTCTTCTCACATTAGATCTGCAATCAACAACCTTATTGTAGACATCCAAATTTGGACGCTTACATTTGTCCAAATTTATCCCTTTTCATCGAAACATCCTCATATTCGCGTTAATTAGGTAATATTGCTATTATCTAATTAATACCCTTAATCCCTCTTTAATCCCTAAGGTATTTAGTTAATGATTAAATACCTTACCCCCTTTACTCTCCTTTTCATCAAATGAATTAAATAAATATGACATTTATTTAATTCCTCACATGTCACATCCTTTTCCTTAACCCTAATCCCATCATTAGGGATGTGCACAATGCTAATCCCTCATTAGGATGTGTCACATCCTCCAACTTTTGCAAGTGGGCTCTTAATCTTCGTTAGCCACTAACTATCTTCTAATCAGTGATTAGTCAGTACAATCAATCCCCCTTTGGTCAACTATCTCATTTCACAAGGAATTTTTAATTCATTTTTGTCTTCCTCATGTGAATTTAAAATTCAATTTTATTCCTCCAAGGAATCTCCTCTTCCCCATGTGATCATTGAGAGGTCACATTAGGTCACATGAAGCCAAGAACCTTCTATTCCCCATCATGTGAATTTAAAATTCACTTTTAGTCTTTTAAGGAATCTCCTCTTCCCCATGTGATCATTGAGAGGTCACATCAGTCACATGGGTTAAGAACCTTCTATCATAAGCACCTTGTCTTATCCAAGGTACTTCTCAGCTTACTCTTTTAAGGAACCTTGTCTTATCCTTAGGATACTCCCAATCATTATGAATTTAAAATTCACTTTTATCCTCCCAAAGCTTTACCTCTTCCCCATGTGATCATTCAGAGGTCACATCAGTCACATGCCAAGGTACTTGTAAGTACCTCCATCACATGTCATATTCCACCTCATGTGTCCTTGTGACACTTCATCTGCCACATGGCAAGATGTGAGGGCTTGTGAGTCCTCAAATGACCATAGCCCTCTAGCTTGGCCATGGTGGCTCAATCCTGACCGTTGAATTCTCTAGAGAATTCAAATTCCTCTATAAATACCCCCCTCTTACATGCTTTAAGAGACCTCATGCATTTTGTAACAAACTTATGATCTTAAGCCATTCAAGCCACCATTACACACATTTTTTGCATTCAAGAGCTTGCACCCATTTTGTTTACTTATCACCTACCCACCCTCATCTTGCATTTGAATAATCTTCTATCCATGTTTTAGCAACACTTGTCATCAAGGAGCACACAAATCCAACTCCAATCAAGGGCCAACCAAGGAGATCAACACAAAGGTATAATCACTCTCATTTTTATCTTTATTTTGTGCTTTACTTAGGCTAATCATTGAGGTGGTCTTGTGTTATTTACATTGCATTCTTAGTTAGCTTTGCATATTTAGAAGTAAAAAACACTTGCACACATTTCTGGCACACCCGGTGGGACCCACAAACAGGTCTGTTTCTTTTAAAGTTTGTTTTTGTTTGCATTTTTGCAGGTTCAAATGACTCAAGGGGGCAACCTTTCCCTATCAGGGGTGACCACACCCTAGCAGGGGTGGCCATGCCCTAAAAGGGGCGACCACGCTCGGGCACACATGCCCCTCTACAACAATATCAATATTTTTAGCCCTTTGTATGACTAGAGGGGTGACCACGTCCTAGTAGGGGTGGCCACGCCCTAGCAGGGCCAACCATGCCTAGGAACACATGCCTCTCTACAACAAAACCAGTGTTTCAGCTCTCTATTTTCATCAGAGAGGCATCTAGGTCTAGACAAAAGGTAAAAACAATGTTTTAGTGCATTTTTAAAACTGTTTTCTATCGTTTTGTTAATATTGACCCCCCTAACATGTGTTCTTGGTGATTGTGAAGGGTTTTATACTAATGTTTGTGCAAAAATTTTATGATTGACGAAGAATGGTGGAAAAACTAATAACTTGTTTCTTGTAGGACAAGAGGACCAAGACCTTTAGTTAGCTGTTTGTTTTCATTTATCTTACAGTAATTAGGCACATAAACTAAGTAGGGGGTCAAAGAATTTGCTTGCCTTGTCTAGAAGGTAAGCTATTGACATATCCAATCCCCTTGCGCCATTTGGCAATCCTAGGTGAAGAGAAATAGTAGCTTACTTAGTTCTTTGTGTTACCCAAGGGGGTGGAAATCATTCAAGCTTTCCCCTTGCACTTTGTGTGAGCTTGGGGAGTAGCTAAAAATGATTAACATCTTCTTTTTAGTGGGACCTTCTTGGAGATTTCATCACCCCAAGGGACGATCCCGACCACATGTACCAATGGGGTATATAAAGGGGGGAGGCTAAAGCTATAGCTAGATCTAGTCATGTCATAATTGGCGGAGTGTCGAAGCTAGGGTGATACCTAGATAGATGTGAAGAGTTGGTCTGAGCTTTTTAGTATCTCGTTGGGGTTCCCAAATCACGCTTGTGATGGACTAGTGTTCATGATTTGGGCCTCACATACTGAGCATATATTGAGGACTCCCTAGATCACCTTGTTTATCCTAGTTAGAGGACCATGTTGGCCATACCCCTCTTACTAATCTTAGGATTGTGCTACTTGAATTATCTTTTCTGTGTAAAACCAGTGCATATCTTACAAATCAAGTGAGTCTTGCCATTTTGCTTGTTGTTTGAAGTTTTTCAATCCTTTTCCATAGTAATTTTTACCTAAGTCAAGTTCAGGTTTGTCAACAGGGGCGACCACGCTCTAATAGGGGCAACCACACTGCAACAAGTGCTACCATGCCCTAACACACGCGCCCCTCTACACCAGAATCAACCTATTATGAATCCTGTTTTCATCAGAGGGGAAAAATTTCCCTATTAGGGGAAATATTGCCTTAGTAGGGGCAAAATTTCCCTAGAAAGGGTGACCATGTCTTCAAATAGGGGTGAAACAACTTTTTTTTGCTTCATCTAGGACCCCGTTCGGGTCCGTTGTAGTGTCTGTTCGGCTATTTTTTATCCCATTCTTTGCTTGTGCCCTCATTTTGACCACTTTATGAATATCCATTTGTCCATTGGTGGTCCTATCCTCCCTCCAAGTCTCCATTTGGATCCACCTAGTCAAATCCCTTCATCTATTTTGTCATCCCGTTCCCCATCCGGGACCCCATTCAGGTCCATTTTGGTGTCTATTCAGCCTCGTTCTTGATCCTCATTGATTTGGGTGATCTTTCCCTTGGCTTGGAAATCCTTTCCCCCAAAGGGGCAGCCTTTCTTTCAAAAGGGCAGCCCTGAGCAAAAAAAATGGGTGAAAATAACCTTTTTCAGTATTTGTTCGCTAGCAGTTACCTCATTCTGGGAACCCGTTTTCCTATTCTAAGTGTTGTTCCTTCGTCTAAGGTATCCATTTACCCATTTTGACCATCTGTCTATCCATTTTAGATATCCATTTTCCTATTCCAAGAATCATTTCCCCTTTCCGACCAGCTGTTCACCCATTCCGGGAAACCGTTCACCCGTTTTCCCGTTCCAAGTGTTGTTCCATCATTTGGGGTATCCATTTACCCATCTTGATCATCTTTCCATCCATTCTAGATATCCATTTTCCCGTTCTGATCATTGTTTCCCCTTTCTGATCATCCATTCACCATTTTGGGAACCCGCTTTGCCGTTCAGGGAACTTGTTTTATCATTTAGGGCACCCGTTCATCGTTCAAGGAACTTGGTTTTCCATTCAGGGAAATTTTTCTTCCTTTTAGGGCACCCGTTCATCATTCAAGGAATCCGTTTTGCCGTTTAGGGAACCTGTTTCATCATTTAGCAAGTCTGTTTCACCTTCTGTCAGACTTGTTTGGTCTTGTTCTTGATTTGGACGAGTTCAAAAACTAGAGGGGTGACCTTGCCCTAGAATGGGTGACTACGCCATAGCAAAGGTGGCCATTCCCTAGCAAGGGTGGCCACACCCAGGCAGACACACCCCTCTGTACTAGAATCAACCATTTCACCAGAGGGGTGACCGTGACCTAGCAAGGGCAGCCACGCTCAGGTACAAATGCCCCTCTACAATAGAATCAAACATTTTTCACTAGAGGGGTGACCTTTCCCTAGCAAGGGTGGCCACACCCGGGCACACATGCCCCTCGGCACAAAAATCAATCATTTTCCACTAGAGGGGCGACCTTTCCCTAGCATGGGTGGCCAAGCCTAGGAACACGTGCCCCTCGACACTAGAATCAACTATTTTTCACCAGAGGGGTGACCTTTCCCTAGTAGGGGTGGCCACACCCGGGCACACGTGACCCTCGACACCAAAATCAACCATTTTTCACTAGAGGGGTGACCTTGCCCTAGCAGGGGCAGCCATGCCCCTCTGCACCAAAATCAACCATTTTTCACTAGAGGGGAAACCAGGGCCTAATAGGGGTGGTCACGCCTAAAAAAATTCATTTCTCAACATCCCCATCCTGCCAACCTATTCGTTCAATCCAAATCTTCATCCTACTGTTTCGAGCCTTCGTTCCCCCGTTTTGGGCATTTGTTTAGCTGTTTTGAGTGGTCGTTTCCTTGTTCCGAGTATCCATGACCATTTTGCAAAATTCATAATTTCATCGACCAAAGCACATAGGTTCTTCTTAGAGCATCATTAGAGTCCATATCTATCATCAAATCATCCATCCCAATCATCTAGACTTCGTTTTGAGGGTTTTAATTTTTATGCAGAAACTTTCGAAGGCCATAATTTTTGACTCGAGTGTCCGATTGGGCTGAAATTTTATGGGTGGCTGCGTTATGAGGTGGCATGTGGATTCCCTATATTCTAAGGTTGATTGGACCCCATTTCAGCACATTTTTGGGGCCTCAAACTTTCATCTTGACCCTCAAAATTGCAATTTACTATATTTTTTCTAGTTTTTGAAAAATCATTTTCGTTAATAACTCAGAATCTGTGTCTCAAATTAGGGATGTTAGTTGGGAATTCATCCTACCTTATTTTTGGGTAGTTTTTGGGAAAAAACTGGACTCTTAAAGGTATGCCTATGAAGTTTCCTAAAATGGCAAAATTTGATTCTTTTTGAAAACTACCAAATCTAGCAAAAATCTGATTTTCAACACCTTACGTCCTCTAGTTAAAACCCGTGAACTTCGTTTAGAATCAATCCTATCATATCATCCATTCTTGTCTCTTGAATCTGAGCTTTCATCCAATCCCCATCTGAGCTTCCAATCCATCCTATTTCTCTATCTATCATCTATTCTTTCCTGCTAATCTATATCCATCATGAATCCTTATCTCCCTCTTGCACGAATAGTAATAGTAGTCAAGGGGAATCCTAACTACGTTGATGATGATAATGAAAGTATTGTTGATCATGAAGAGTGTAATATAGATCCCCTTGATGCTATCATTGCTAGCAAGATTTTTCCAATCGCCCCCAAAAATTTAACTACTCCTCCGAACTATCCCACCATGCCTTCATCCACATCTCATAATAGTCCTTATGCTACCCTTGAAAAGGGATATCTAGTACCCTCACCATCCACATACTCATCATGTCCTCCCTCTCAACATTTATCCTATCTAATATCCACTTTGTCCTATCCTTATCATCACCAACAATCCCAATACCTCTACCTTAATCCCACATCCCAATCTTCCCATCCTAATCCAACACTCACACATTCCTATCATAATCCACCATCCCAATATTCCTCTTATATTAATCCTCCATCTTAATCTTCTTATCCTAATCCATCATCCATATCCTTCTATGCCAACCCACCATACATGTCTTCCTATGTAATTCCACCACCTCAATCTTCCTGTTCTAATCCAACATCCACACTTTCGTATCACAATCCTCCATCCCAATATCCTTACCTTAATTCCACAT
Organism: Sequoiadendron giganteum; assembly: GCA_007115665.2. NCBI lineage: Eukaryota > Viridiplantae > Streptophyta > Pinopsida > Cupressales > Cupressaceae > Sequoiadendron > Sequoiadendron giganteum. The sequence goes on from CM021102.1 coordinate 117,293,200, forward strand.
CCTTCCATCCTAATCCCCCATCCATGTCCTCCTATGCGAATCTGCCACCAATGTCCTCTTGTCCTAATCCATCATTCATATCTTCCTACTATTACCCACGATCCCAATCTTCCCAACCTAATCCAACATCCACATCCTCCTATCTTAATTCATCATTCACATCCTCTTGCATTACTCCCCCTTCACCACATTATATCTTAATCCTCCCTCTAATCCTAATCCTCTAATCCCTAACCCCGAACCTAATCCTCCATATCCCCCTAGTCCCCCATCCACTCCCATCCACTCATCTAATCCTAGTCCTCTAACCATCCCTAATCCTCCATCCATTCCCATCACCCCACCTAATCCTAAATCCCATCCAAATGTTTTCCAAGGACTCATGACAAAAGAGACATCCCCAAATCCACATCTTGATGTTGTGAAACAATGCCATCCCACTGTATCATGTACAATCACTAGTGATGAGGCCCTCCTCTCTCCTACACATATCCCTACCATTACCATTCCTAGCACTATCCAAATGATTGAGCCCTTCACACTTATTAAGTTCATCGAATCCCCATCCATTGGAGACATCCAATCTACTCCTCCTAGTCCTAACATTACCAAAATTCAATCCCATGACCTTCATGAATCCTCCATCCTCCTATCTCCTCTGCTTGAGGAGTCCCTCCAATGCTCCTCCATCATTATGCATCCCACACAAGATGAGTCATTCCAAGAGCTTAATCCAAAGCACACAAACATAGATCCTACCATCTCATCTACTCCATCCCAAGAACATAGTCTTCCATCCATTCCATCTCATGATCCCTTTCCTCCACCAAAACCTGATCTCATCAACCTATCTACCCTATCTCAAGATCACACTAGCTCATCCGCTTCATCCCATGATCCCCATTGCACTCAAGATCCCATCACTCCATCTCATGAGCCCTTATCACCTACTTCCCCAGTTCTATATCTTGTGATACCACCTAATCCCTCTCTCGATCCCTTCCCACTCATTCCTCATGATCAAGATGCTGCTATCCCGTCATCTCCATTACATGATCCTCCATCACCACCTAGCCCTGTCACCCAAACACCATTTTTATATCACTTCGATAAAATTACACTCATCCATGGTGGTATCCTTGCAAAAGAAAAAAAAGTATATGCACCACCCATCCTCCTTTACGTAATAATCCACTCGCATGATGCTTCCAAAAGAATAAGCATCCTAGCATAGATCAGATGCTCAAGAACATGAACTATCAAGGAAAAGGTTTAGGCCTTCATGAGAAAGGTACTTTAGAGCCCATCCAAGTCAAATAACATCTAGGCACACATGGTCTTAGATACATCACCCAAGACTCGCACTCCAAAGATGTTGGTACAACCTCTGTACATCCTAAACGATCCTCTTCTAAAGGCACAAGAGGTACTTCTCACTGATCCGCCAAGTCATTTGTCACCATCCTCCCTCCTCCATCATATTCCCTCAAAACAACTATCCATCTTCCTCCTTCATCCTCTAAATCCATTTTGGGTCCTTATGTCCCTCCACCAACTTTCATACATCCTCCATATACACAGTCTATTTTGGGTCCTTATATCCGAAAATCACCTCCTCCATCTCATATGATTCATCCTTTCCTCCATCCATCACCTATACCTAGTGCACAACATAAAAATTCTAACTTCATAACTCCTAATTAGGATCAACAAAGGCTCCCCTCCATGCATGATATCTCACATCCTCCATCCACACATCCTTGTCAAAAGCCTACTTCTATCACTCCATCCACATTCTCTCCACATCATCGATCTCCCCATACCCATCCCATTGCTACTAAAATCACTTTGGATTCCAAAGCAAAAATTTATAAATCCAAACTACCACATGAATCTAAATCACCTCATGTCCCCTTCAAAAGACATGTTGAAGAAAATAAAAATCAAGTCCAAAAGCCAAATTATTCCAAATAGCCACAAAGGCCCACTAAAGCAAAAATAAAAACCATGTGGATTCCCAAGACAAAAGATGCCATGCCTTGAAATGAAAAATCCCTAACAACATCCAAAGTTGCTAATCCCAAAGCTAATCTTTTCCATCTTCCATCTCCTAAATCTGTTTTGGGTCCTTATGTCCCAAAATTCACTATCCCAACACCTCCATTATAGCCACATTCTCCATCAACCCTCCTATCATTTCACATCCACCACATGTGCCAATGTTGGTCATGAACACCTTATCCCATCACACATCCACTCTATCATTCCATCCAATTTCTTTCCAACAGCCCATACACTATCCCCCATATCTCCCCCATCAAATCCCTTTGATCCATGCCCTTGCATAATCTGTCCATTCTACTAAGGTTGTACCAACATCCAATAGTCACTTTACATCTGGGCTCTTTTTACCTCATATGGAACTTGATTCTTGAGTCCTTCATCCATCCACTTTATCATATGTCTTCCAAATCCATTCATCCCTATCCCTATCCTTCTCCATCCATATTTCCATCCGAAAACTCCCAAAAGGTTAGAAAAATAAAAAAAATCAAAAAAGAAAAAAAAAGGAAAAAGAAATAGTAAAGAGAAATTAATTCGTCCAATGGTGAAAACTTGGCAAACAAGCACCTTGGATAAGTACCATGATGAAAACCTGGAAAATAGGTGTCATGCATAAATACCTCATCTAGTCTACTTCCACAATTGGGGGCAACATCCACTTACACATTCCTTTCCTCCATCTACTACATCTGCCTATCTTCCACATCTTACCCATAATATCCCATTTGTATCTAGTCCTTCCATCTTCATTGTAATCTTGACCTAGATAGGGGCAAACATATATCCACGCTTTAGACACCTCTTGGCATATATTTCCCTCATCCATACACTATCATATTCCTTATCCTCCCCATCTACCTTTTTGATCCACGCATATTATCTACATCCATATATCTTCATCATTCATCCAATCATGCCACCATCCATCTCCCTTCATTATCTATATCTCCTATCTATGTCCATCTTAGTCCCTTATCCACCCATTCTGCTATCCCTCTTGTCTCGTCACGTATGGCACATTTAGAGTGGGGGCATCTCCTTATTTATGATAGATTTCTTGGATACATCATCCATCCATCCCTCCAAGTAGTCCTTTCCATCTCCCCATCCTTCCCATACTTATCTCCCCATCCCTTTATCCATCTAGTAATCCCTTCCATCTACCAAATCCTTATCTTCCTATACTCTCATCCACTAGTCCTTTTTTGTCCTTTGATCCTTATCCACCCATCCCTCTATCTAAATATCCCACCCATATCCCTATCCTTATCTTCCTATCCATCTTCCCAAATCCTTGTCCCTCTATCCACCTATCCTAGCATCTTTCTATCTCCCCATCTTTATCAATCCATCCATTTATCTTTATTTTCCTTCCATCTCATCATCCCTTGCCATTGGTATCTAGCTATAGGCTACCCCCATGCAATCCAATGCCATACATTAACCATATCATCACTCCTATCTATTCCTCACATCTGTCTCATATTCTATCACTTTTCATGATCCCTCTACCCATCGTTTCCTCCTCCCACTTCCTCTTTTGATGACTATCCCATCCCCGAGCTTCACGTAATCCACATCCTACACATATCAACCATCCTATCTGTATGGCCTATCTTGGCTCATCATATCAGCTCCATCATCATATCACCTTATCATGGTCATCTCATCATCCCTTCTATGTTGTTTTTCATTGGTCTTGTGTCAAACTACTTTACCCCTGCACTTTCACGTAGGAAAGTTCGATCATTTGATCCACCCATGGGGTTCTATCATTTGTTTGTCTTGTCATCTTCCATCATCAGCCTTTGGCCTTGTGTTAAACTACGTTGCCCCTACGCTTTCCCGTAGGCAAGGTCGATTGTTTGATCCACCCCGAGGGAATTTTTTCCATCATCATCTGTCACCATTGTCCTCTTTTCGATCTTATTCATCGTTGGTCTTTCATCCTAGTAGAACTACATTGCCATTGTGCTTTCAAGTAGGCAAGGTTGATCATTTGATCTACCCTCGGGGCACTGTCTTTTGTCTATCCTATCATCTTCCATTGTTTTTCTTTGGCCTTGTTTCGAACTATGTTGCTCTTGCTCTTTCACTTAGGCAAGTTTGATCATTTGATCCGCCCTCGAGGTTCTATCTTTTGTCTATCTTTTCATCTTCCATCCTTTGTCTTTGGCCTTGTGTTGAACTACATGGCCCCTTGGCTTTCACATAGGCAAGGCTAAATCATTTGATCCACCCCCAAGGCATTTTTCCATCCAATCTGCACTATTCATCGAGGTCTCTATTGTCCTCTTTCCACTTTTATCCATGGTCTTTTATCAAACTACGAGAGCTCTGTGCTTTCATATATGCAAGGTTGATATTTGATCAACCCTCGAGCCCCTAGGTCTTTAGGAAGTGTCTATTTTGTCGCCCTATCATTTTTTCATCTTGTCATCTTATCATGTCATCAAGTACATCCCTATCTTGGCTGGTACTTCCAAAGCAAAGGTCATTAGTCTTATAGGGTTCAATCAGTTTCCGATATCCCATGTCATGTCGATCAATCAATCTATCCTCCATATTTGGTGTCAACAAGATGTATCCTTCCTAACAGACCGCATCAATCCCATCCATCATCTTGATCCCATGGAAAAAGGATGTTTTCAAATTGATTGCAATCTTTTGATGCTTTTGGTTTTTGTTTATCATTTGAGCTCCCTATCATCACTTGTCAAGGCCACCGTGATCTATCATATTATGGTGTGTTTTGACTGGTTTACATAGGGACATATCTTGATCTTTGTTTTTTTTTGTCTTCTTGGTTGTCCCACATAGTACCCACCAAGATTCATGTGGTCTTGTATTACACTAGGGAATCCTCTTGTGCTTGTGGCTATCCCAATACCTGGCCCAACCGAAGTCATCACAACTTTGGGGTACTAGGATAGTCACCTTGTTTGTTGTGGTTGTGTATGAATTAGACACTAATCCACCTTATTTCCACATACCATGGTACCTAGTGTATTTTTCTGTAGAAAAAATCAGTGCTCCAAAAATGGAAAATTACATCTTCCATTGCATTACATCTTTACCTCCATCATCATTAATTTTCACCATCTCACATCTCCATCCAATCCTAATGCATTAAATCTAGCACAAATCATCTAATCACATCTTTGGTCTTGTTCCTAGCCTTACTACAAGCCTTGACCCAATCATCATCATCGGGATGTATCTTTCCCTATCCTTTTGTGTTGTTTTGGGATGTATCCTTCCCTCATCAACAACACTATCACCATCATCATCAATGAGATGTATCCTTCCCTATCCTTGTGTTGTTCCCTTATTAACAGCACTCCATTGACCATCAATCCATCTTGGCTTGTAGCTTGACTAGGGCAACATCATATTTTCCCTTAAATCCATTTGTGCTTGCATTGCTATCTTCATATTATCATCATCTCTCATCCATATTTTGTATCATATTATCTACCCTTGCATCATCTCATCTATTTCAAGAGAACACCCGTGTTCTCTTTAACCCACATGTCCTCTTGAGGGGCATCCTCAATCCCTAATATTCATCTTCACTTCCACCATCTTTCCTCCTATTCGCTCCTCGAATGACTGGGCATCTTCATTAATCTAGCCATATTCTTCTAAGTGCTATATTTTAACATTCTTTGAAATGATGTTACTTCATAACACCATCTCAAAGAGGGGAAAAATGTAGACATCTAAATTTGGACACTTAAATTTCTCCAAATTTATAACTTTTCATCTAAACATCCTCTTATTCGCATTAATTAGGTAATATTGCTATTATCTAATTAATACCCTTAATACCTCATTAATCCCTAAGGTATTTAGTTAATGATTAAATAACTTACCCCCTTTACTCTCCTTTTCATCAAATGAATTAAATAAATATGATATTTATTTAATTCCTCACATGTAACATCCTTTTCCTTAATCCTAATCCATCTCCTACTCCCATCATTAGGTATGTGTACATGGCTAATCCATGATTAGGATGTGTCACATCCTCCAACTTTTGCAAGTTGGCTCTTAATCTTTGTTAGCCACTAACTGTCTTCTAATCAATGGTTAGTCAGTCTAATCAATCTTCCTTTGGTCAAATATCTCATTCCATAAGGAATTTTTAATTCCTTTTTGTCTTCCCCATGCGAATTTAAAATTCACTTTTATTCCTCCAAGGAATATTCTCTTCCCCATGTGATCATTAAGAGGTCACATCAGATCACATGAAGCCAAGAACCTTCTATTCCCAATCATGTGAATTTAAATTTTACTTTTATTCTTCCAAGGAATCTCCTCTTCCCCATGTGATCATTAAGAGGTCACACAGTCACTTGGGTTAGGAACCTTCTATCATAAGAACCTTGTATTATCCAAGGTACTTCTCAACTTACACTTTCTGGAACCTTGTCTTATCCTTAGGATACTCCCAATCATTGTGAATTTAAAATTCACTTTTATTATCCCAAAGCTTTACCTCTTCCCCATGTGATCATTGAGAGGTCACATCAGTCACATGCCAAGGTACTTACAATTACCTCCATCACATGTCATCTTCCACCTCATGTGTCCTTGTGACACTTTATCTGCCACATGGCAAGATGTGAGGGCTTGTGAGTCCTCAACTCACCATAACCCTCAATCTCAAGGCCATGGTGGCTCAATCCTGACCGTTGAATTCTCTAGAGAATTCAAATTCCTCTATAAATACCCCATCTTACATGCTTTAAGGGACCTCATGCATTTTGTAACAAACTTATGATCTTAAGCCATTCAAGCTACCATTAAGCACATGTTTTGTATTCAAGAGCTTGCACCCATTTTGTTTACTTATCACCTACCCACCCTCACCTTGCATTTGAATAATATTCCATCCATCTTTTAGAAATACTTTCCATCAAGGAGCACACAACTCCAACTCCAATCAAGGTCCAACCAAGGAGATTAACACAAAGGTATAATCACTCTCATTTTTATCTTTATTTTGTGCTTTACTTAGGCTAATCATTGAGGTGGTCTTGTGTTATTTACATTGCATTCTTAGCTTTGCATATTTAGAAGTAAAAAATACCTGCACACACTTATGACAAAACTTTTTGCATGTGTAGCAATAGCCATAGAAGGATTGAGAGGTTATAGCATCGTTCCTTATCACTTTACTTCTACATTCATTAGCCTTGTGGCCAAAATTTTTGCAAGCATAGCATTGACCATGAAATGATTGAGTGTTCATAGAATTGCACTTTGAAGGCGTGAAGGGGTTTTGACTCATTTTTCTTTTGCATTTAATTGCCTTATGACCAAACTTATTACAAGCATAGAAGTTACCATTGAACCTAGTAGGAGCATTTTTCTTGGGAGTAGGATTTCTATAGTTCTTATTTTTTATTTTGACAGGAATGAATCCACCTTCTTTCTTACTGTCATGATTTACCATTGCATCTCCGGAGGATGTTTTTTTAGGACTTTCTATGCACTCATTCTCCTTGTTTTATACTATCCTTCTGATTTGTAGTTATCATACAAATTTGTAGTTGGAATTATCAAGGGAGTCTTCCCTTTTTTAAAACTTAGTACAAATTTCTCTTTTGATATTTTTTGAGAGTTAATTAACTCATCAAGAATTTTAGAGCTTCCTCTCAGTTTTAGACCTTTTTCAATTTGTTCTTTAGCTTTTTCAAGTTATTTTCTCAGGGATACAATTTCTTCCTCAATATTTAAGCATTCAATAGTCTTTTCATTGATCTTGATGTTGAGGAAATCCTCAATCATCTTGCCTTCTTCAACTTTGAATTTCAAATTAAATGAGATCATGCATTCAAATTCTTTGGCTTTAATTTTAGATCTGTTTCCTCCTTCTATGCGATCTTTCACTTTACTAATTTCTTCTTTTGGTTCTTTATATTTTTCCTTCAATTTATCTATTGTCTCTTTTAATTTTTCCAGCATGCACTCATATTTTAAAATTTGCAACCTTGCTTCATATAGATCTTCAAGAGAACATCAGAGTTCTCCTTCAAAATCTACTTCACACTCTTCCAGATTGATATCCCAATCTTTAGGTTCCATTAATTCTAAGATCCGGTTATAGAATAGAGATATCATTGATTTCTACAACAAACCCCATCTTTTCAAGAGAAGGATCAACCTTAGATGTTAAGCTTCTCAAGGAACTTGGCTCTGATACCAATTTTTGAACACAATGATGTGCTGAGAGGGGGGTGAATCAACATATACCATAACTTAACCATTTCCATATGTAGGGGTATGTGCAGGATCATGATGGGCCAAAAAGTGGTGATATGTAAGTGATATGATGGCCCATGTGGCTGATGACTTTTTTTTTACCCAAAATTGATGAAATGAAAAGGGTTTTTAAAGGAGATTCTCAACTTTCTACTAATATCAATTATTCTTTACTTTGAATTTAATAAATTATTATTATTCATTTTTTATTTGAATTACGACTTCAGTCCTTATTTATAGGATAATTGAAAAAAATTTATAACTTTCAAACGGTATAACATTTTTTGAATCCGAAACATGCATCACATTGTATGCTTCACATATTATAGGATTAAAAAAAAAAACAATTTCATGAAGTTTTGACCCAGTTAAGGTGGTCAGGCATACAAGTTTTTATATTTTTTAAAAGTTGTAATAAAAAAATCATAATTAATTATTTACTTAGAAAATTATTAAAAAAAAATATGCATCACATTGGGACATGAGTCCTCTAATTATATCTAAAATATTATAAAAAAATATTATCATTTTATTGTGGTTAGGGTGGTCTGATAGACACCTACTTTTTATTTTTCCCCTGAAATTTAAGTACTACTGCATTGAAAATTCAAATTTTCACCAAATAGATTTTAATTTTTTTAAAATAAACCTAGTAGTTTAGAAAATACATTGAATTTTCTATAGATTCTATTCTCACATTTTTTTCAAATAATATAGATTACTTATTCAAATTTTTACATCAAGTTGCCTAACTCTAATTTTTTTGAATTTTATCGCCACTTAAGGGCCTATTTTTCCATGATGATCCTGCACATACCTGTAGATTAAAAAATCATCACATAACTTTAAATAACAGAAAAGAACATATGCATCACATGAGGACACCAAGATTTTTACATGGAAAAACCAATGAGGGAAAACAACGTTGAGGGTTAAATCACAAAATATGTAGCTCACTGCTAACAAGAATTATAATGTTTAAGGCTCATTTCCTATGGACTTGCAGACTAAGGTATACAACCTTAGAGAAAGATACGAAGGACCTAATGAGACTCGCTATCTCAAAGTAAATTACATGAAAATTAGAATGAGAAATTTGATTATGAACCACTTTGAAGAATCATCTAACACATGTTGGAGTTGCAATCATTGTTTCACACAATTTACCCTTCACACTTATTTCAAAAACTTCATCTCTTTCATTCTGCTCTATCTCACACCACTATTAATCATCACCTTCACAAATGAATTGAATCTTATATATATATCCTCCACAACACTTCAAAACTTTTATTAATTTGGCTCCATGATGACCTTTAGAAGAAACTCTTGAAATCTCATTGGTCAACTCCAATTATGTATAATATTTCCAAGAGAAACAAATGTGTATTAACACACCATATTATATGATCTAAATAGATCTAAAAAAATTCTCCAAAATAGGATTACCTAATCAGGATCAACCGGTGAGAAAGAAAGAAGTCGTGTCGGCTCAAAAGGTATCAATACTATCAACATTGTCACTATTTGTCTTCACATAGCTAGGGAGAAATCAAAATCATTATGCAGAAAAAGATGTAGGAATTTTAGACCATGCACAATATTAATTCAATATTTTCTTAAAGAATTTGATCATAAAGTGTTGGTGCAAGAGGATAAACCCACTAAAAGTATAGGAACAAAGCATTCCAAACAAGTTGTAGTAAACTATTATTTGAAAGATGATCTTGCAAATCACCAAAACACTTGATACTTTCAAGGAATACCTCATACACCTTTGTGAACATATTACCAAGTCCACATGACCACATCTATCTCACTAGAGGAATGCAAAGCATTCCAACAATATTTTAACATTATATTGCACATACCAGAACACTATTATATTGTAAAGACTTGATTTCTTGGATATAATACCTTCACAATGCAGCCAACTAACCACTCAAACCGTAAGACTATAAATTACTCTATAGAGGGGTGCAAACTAAAATGCCATGACTTTGTTATAGTGAATACACTATTAATACCTTTTCCAATATTCTGCAACTTATCTCAATGTGTGGTACACCAATTAGGAATGATATTATCATATAAATGCAAGGAACATATTGGAACAAGTGTACCAACCACTGTATCACTCATTAGACACTAGTTTGATCACCATTCATACATCTAACTGTATTGTTGACTATAGTTTTGCACATGCACTATCTTTAGAATTTATACAAACTCCATCATAAACATTTTGACATCAATGACAACACCTATTGCCAACACACCTACTGTAGGCATGGAAATGGAGAAAACCCATTTAAAATAAAAATTAAAAATTAAATATAAAGAGGGAAATTACCTCCTAATATACACATAAGGAATGGAGATGAATACTGGTTGAAGAAGGAACAACAAACACCCCCTTACTATACCCAGGTAATTTCCTATTCAAGTAATCTATTCTCCCTTCTCTTTCATCCTTCCAATATTCTATTTCTTCTATGAAGCAAAACAAGGTTTTGGATTAAAATTCCCAAAATGTAAAAGGTGAATAAAATAAGAAGTCTAATTTTTCTTTATGTCATTCCCATGTTTTTTCCCATTTTCTATTATTTTTAAATTTTTTTCTTAATTTTTTTTTTAATAACAATTAATAGTCACTAATACATTTGATATGATAAAAAAGCTAATTTAATCTAATTTGCAATTCCCAATTAACTAGGAGTTAAAATAAATTAATTGAAATTAATCTTTAAAATAAACTGTACATGCAAAGGAATCATACACATATTTTATAGGTTTGCACAACAAGAAAAATCTAGAATTTCCAACAATTCAAATTCAAGTTCACACAAGGATTCACAAGATCCATCTCACTCGAATGAGATAGAGGCTAAATCACAAGCTTAACCCAAATATGTGACCTAAAATATATAAATACCATTGGAGTATGATGCTATACTTGCACACTCAAGTCAAACATCAAGTGTACTCATTCCACATAATAATATCCAAAGATACATAATCCATCTCAATGTGGTATAAAGAGTAACATGATATCAAATCATCACATCTAATATAAATGATCTATGAGTAGTATAATACATGAAATAAAATTCATCATCAATAATCATTTAATGCTCAATAGTTTAAATAATCAGAACTATATATTAATAAAGACACTAAAGTTGAAACATTGATAAACACTTGGTACAACATGTACAACCATGACCTATTCATCCCCTAATACCTAATTTGAAATACAATACAAATAATACATTTCAAGTCATACAAAAGTGTGGACATTCCAATGACTATCAATGGAACCCCCACTCAAGTGTCCTCAAAAGTGTATTTCCAAGGTGTTTCATGAGGAGTATCCACTAAAACACCCCTAGATATTGCTCTTCCCATCTAAAATATGATAATTCTTGCCAATAGCTAGAAATTTTTACCTTGAATCATGGTTATACTGAGAGTGGGGGTGAATCAGTATAACACAACTTCTACCAAGTTAAAACTTTAGCAATCATAATAACATTATTTACTCAACATCAATAATCATGCACATGAGATGAACATAACAACACACAATATTTACGTGGAAACCCTTGAGGGAAAAACCATGACACAACAATGCTTTTATATAAATTCTTTTAAAAAAATAAATTGTAGGCACCAACCCACTAGAGGCACCAACCCCTCATTCAATTTGTGAGTACCAAATCACTAGAAGAACCCACTCCCACAACTAAATACGTAGGAGCCAACCTAATAGAGAGACACCAATTTATCCTTTAGGAAGCACCAACTTCCAAAACAAAACTAGGTTCCACATTTTTGTATGTTGCACCTTCAACAGATGATGGATATATCTAACTCCATAAAATCTTCTCCATGATTGATATATCTTTTATTGCTTTCTCCTCCTTGAATGATATGGTAGGACTCTTGAAAATTTTTGTGGTTCCTTGGTTTGCATTTCAAAATTTCTAAGTTTCATTGGTCATCTGAAAGCTAGGGTTTCTTAGTTTATGTGTCTAGGGTTCACCCAAGGGCTAAACCCCTCTTTAAACTATAAAATGTTAAAGCCTTAGTATTTTCTTATGTTTGATCATTGATTTGATGTTTCCCATTCTTAGTTCCTTGAGTTATGACAATCCATTGATGTCATGTACTCACCGGCCCCAATGTTCTAGACTTTCCGATAACCGCCCTTTTAAAATATTTGATTAGGTCTTAAGTCTTGTGGGTTACAAAATTATTATGCATTATGTCTAATGTTTTATGTCCTAGGTTTGAAATAAATTAAGTCTTAAGTCTTATGTCGACATAGCAAGTGACCCAAAATTAAGTTACATCTTTGAGGACATGCTTAAAAGGCTTTTAAGTGAGGTGGAACTCGGTCCCACTTGATAGATGTTCACTATTCATTGGTCCCCGCTAGCCCATAGTAGAAAAAATATTCACAGGAAATTGAGTGTGGAGAAGTGGAAAGGTGCCACATGTCCAAGTTTTAAAGTGGACCCTACAAGCTTTCTAATAATGTTGGTGGTAGGCCCATGATTTGAAGGTTCTTATGGTTGTTAGATATTCAGGATACTAAGAGGGGGGGGTGAATCAATATCAAATAAACCTGATTGAACAAACACTTTTAATTACTTTACTAGATAACATAGATAAGAGCAAGAACAAAACATAAAATTCCACAACACAAGGACACTAGATTTTTATGTGGAAAACCCAAAGAGGGAAAAACCATGGTGAGGATTAGCTCACAATATATAGTTATTTCAATACCAGTTACAAAAGAGGCTCACTGCTTACAAGGACTTACTATCTAGAAAAGGAGACTCACTACCTACAAAATTATAGAAACAAAAATGGCTAACCACCAGGATTGAATTGATAAAGTTACACCACAAGTGAATATTTAGTTCCTTTGATGCATAGAGTATTCGCTCGCATGACAAAAGACTAAACTTTACCCTTCTATTCATACACCTCACTTATCAACACATTCATGCTCACATACCTTCTTCTTCTCGCTTATTGTTCATACGCTATTCATTCACTCATTGTTCATGCACATCTTCATCTTCAAATGATCTTGCATATATACCTGATATAACCACACACATCAATTAGGTTGACCTAATTAGATGCACTTCATATCTTTAAACATGATAAATTTTTGGCTTCATATAAAGCTTCTCTGAAAGTAATTCAACCGTGTCATGCAATATTACGTCGGCTAGATCACACATATAACCACTATAAATGTTAAACTATTTACTAATTATTACGTCAGCCATGATTAACCTGATAAAAAAAAGCAATCTAAAAAACCCGATGCCAGTGCATCATCCAACCATATGAACATTCGGGAATACATATATACCTACTTCCAATGATCATAAGACATTTCCCAAAACCTTAATGCATACTGATTACCAGAGAGAATATGCAGACCAAAATACTAGGAATAACGGATGAGATAAGCTTGATCTGTACACCGGTTCAAGGTATCAGTCTAACATGGTAAAATTAGTGACAACATAAGACTGATCTTCTTCCATATTTCCAACAATCTCCCCCTTTGGCATTGATGGAAATATGCACTCAAAAACATAATTCAAAAACATGTGCTACAATTTCTCATTCCATATCTCTCCTCTAAAAACCCATATCTCTTCCCCTTATATCCATATCTCTCCCCCTTTGACATCAATGGAAAAGGGTTGCAAAAAAAATGTAAACATGGTGACATTCAAAAAATTTAAAAATTCAAAAATTTAAAGCATCCAATCTTTCAAATTTCTTTCAAATAAGAATAACACTTTTCACTTGGAATACCTTCTTCTACCTTTCTTTGATAATAGGATATAATTTATTCCATTCAAGTACTCTAGAGTCCATTCTTGTATATGTGATTTCCAATAGAGCCAACAGTGTGAAAGAGGACGACCAATCTACAGATGAGCATTGTCTTTCACAGTCTTCTGCATCAGAGAGTATTCTGAAAAGATGGTCTAACTGGACCTCAATAATTTCCTTAAGAAGCCAGAAGGTCTTCATGACATCATCCCTTTTTCTCTACACAATGATCAATTCAGCTTGTAGTTCACCAACTCTCAACCTTTTCTTTCCTTCTTTATCCTCAAAAATATTAAAATTCTTCCCAATACTGTTCACCTCATATTCTATTGCTTCAATTCTTCTTCAGAAATTATCAACTACAGTAGGCCACCGGAGGAAAAAGTTTTATATATTCAACATTTTTTTTATGCACTTCTTCGTCTCCATGATAAGTTTAGATAGTCTCTATTTTTCTTTAGAACATCTCTTTTCAACTAAAGCTTCCAATTTGTGTCCTTACAGACCTTCAACCAACATTCTTTCTTCAACTACTTCAACTAGATTTTTTGGCAAGGAATCAGAAATGATAGATACATTAATACCTTGGTGAAGCAGATACTCAACCAGAGCATCTTCAATTTTTAGTGTGTCAATAGAAGAGGCCATACTCCAAAATTCACCAATATTCTTAATTTTCCCTTTAACTAGCATAGATCAGATGTCATCTAGATCAAAATATTCGGATCTAGGTAGAGATTCTTCTCCTTCTTCCTTCTCTTTTGGAATAACAATGATATTTTCAGTGATAAATTTTATTTTCTTCGATTCCCGAAGGGGAATCACTAGTAACAACTTCCAATTATTTTGTTCTGGAGGAAGAGCCTTCCTCAAACTGAGTAGGCATAACTTCACCAGAGCTCATCACATTCTCCAAAGATAAGAAAAAGTTCTTACATGCAATTTATTCATTTTCCAGGCCTTCCAATTATCTATATGTCTATCTTGCAATAGGAATCTTGGATTCCCACTTAAGATCCTTCTAATTCTTTTGATGATCAAAATGATTTTTAATATTTTCTTTATACACCATCATTTTTCCCTAACTCACATTAATTGCAAAAAGCTGACAATTTTTTTTTCAACACTACTAAGAAACCCCAAATCACTCTGCAAAAGAACATCCACATTCTTTTTCTTCTAGATTCTTTTGCATCATATTTATTTAGCCATTCCTTACAACATATCCATGTGCCATCCTCTGACATGCCATATTTTTGGGGGTTTAATTGATTTTATGATAAAGCTCCCCCTAAGACCATGATGGGTCTATAGTGCATCCATGGTAGGAGGGTTCTCAAAGAGAATAGTCCAAACCATGCAACAAGAGTCACACAAAAGAAGCAACATGAAATATGGAGGAAAATGTAGATGCAAACATTTATATTATTAGAAATTTTGATTACAAATAGTTTGCCACATACGGGCTTATAGATTCAGCACACACGCCTAATTACAACATGCTCAAAATATAGTGCTCATACATGCGAGTGGATTACAAATTGAAATATATATATATATATATCTTATTCTTTCTTCCTAATTCTATCTATCTCATCTAATGGTTCAATACTAGCTTTATATCACATCCACAGGTTGAAAAACATCCGCATCGGCCAAAGATCACCACAATCTCTGAGAAGAAAAGTGTAACATGTGCAAGAACAAGTCAGCCTCAAATCTGAAATTCATCCATGGTAGATGCGTAAGATGAAGTGTGGACCTAAGTGTAAGGTTAGGGAAAGTCCATGGAAAAAATATAAACACACTATGAGGATCCACAATTCACGAGAAAGATCCAAGATCGATCCAACTAGCCGTTAGGTTTTGAAGTTATTCCGAGGCCATTCCCAAAAACTGTCATGTACTCCGAAAGTGATAACTTGCCGAAAAAAGATCCAAATGAGCTGAAAACTTGGAATACGACAATTGAACATGTCCATAATGAAATCCTAGGTATGCAAGACATGGTGAGAAAACATGAAGAAACACCAGATCTACCAACTTAAACCAAAACAAGAACAAAATTGAATGAAGATATTTTTGGTTGATGCAAGATTGCCAAGAACCAAGGATGCTCCTGCATCAAACATCCAGGGTTAATGAAAAGTGATCCTCTCACTTTACAGGGACCAAAGGAAAACCAATATGGTCTACCTCAACCTGAGAAATCCAAGAAGAATCCTCCACTGGTCTACCCTTCCATTTCACCAAATATTCCTTGTATTGTCTTCCACACGTCCTCCTTCCATCTCTAACATCCAAAATATCTTCTACCTCATCTAATTGTTGTTTAGGAAGCTGCTCTTTTAACTTCACCTTGGTGTCTTCATTGAATTATACTTCATTGTACTGATGTAGATCTGCAATGTCGAATATAGGTGATATACCCATGTCATCTCGTAATTCCACTTCATAAGCATTTCCTAAATCGAAATTCTTCAAAATCCTACAGGGTCCAAACTTCCTCATCTCCAATTTACTATATGTTCCAACTAGAAATATTTCTTTCCTCAAGTACAGCATCACTTCATCTCCAAATTTGAACTCCTTATGTCTTCTCTTTTCATCTACTTTCTCCTTATACTTCTGGTTCATGTTCTCCAAATGTTGTTTCACTTGAGTATGCACTGTCTTCATATGTTTTACAAATTCTATTGCTTCTGCACTCCTTTTATCTTCCCTACCAATGTCTCTCAACTCTGATATACCTCTAGGATGAACTCCTATAACAATCTCAAAAGCTTTCTATCCAGTACTCATGTTCACTAAATTATTGTAGGAAAAATCTTCTTGTGCTAGGACTAGATCCCAACTTTCGGTCTTCTCTTCAACCAAACAACTCAGCAAATTTCCCAAAATTTTGTTCAATACCTCTATCTTTCCATCTGTTTATGGATGAAAACTACAACAGAACTTCAAATCTATCTTCAACTTCTTCCAAAGTGTCCTCCAAAAATAACCAACAAACTTTGTATCTCTGTCTGAAACAATACTCCTCGGCAATCCATGCAATCTGACCATTTCTCTGAAAAAAAAATCTGCTACATGTACTGCATCAGTTGTCTTCTTACAAGGTATGAAATGTGCCATCTTAGAAAATATATCCACTACCATAACTAATGAATCATGACCTCTTTGTATATTAGGGAAACCAAGTATGCAATCCATGCTGATATCCTCCCAAGGTCTTTCTGGTATTGTTAAAGGATTATACAATCCAACATTCTGACTACTTCCTTTTGCAACTTGAAAAACTATGCAACTCTGTAAAAATTTCCTGACATAGTTATGAATCTATGGCCAAAAGTAATTCTCACTCAACAATGCTACTGTCTTGGTAATTCCAAAATTTCTTGCCAATCCTCCACTATGTTTCTCTTTTACCAAGTTATCCCTCATTGAACTTTGGGGTATACACAACTGGTTTCCTCTAAACATGTCCTCTTGAATTAAATAATCCAACCATTGACTTCTATCCTTTAAGACTGGTTCTCTAAATGCTCTCCAAGGTTCTACGAAATTTGGGTCTTCCTTATACAAGTTTTTCAATTCATCAAAGACTAATACCTCCACTCTCATCTATGCCAGTAAATTCCTTCTTCTACTCAAAGAATCAACAACTCTATTTGAATTTCCACTCCTATGTTTCAAGACAAAAGTGTAACTCTGTAAGAACTCTACCCATCTCATGTGTTTCTTATTCAACTTGCCTTGACTGTTCAAATACTGTAAATCTTGATGATCCATATAGAACACAAACTCCTTAGATAATAATTAATGTCTCTACTTCTTCAAGGCTTGAACTATGGAAAATAACTCCTGATCATATAATGAATATCTTCTCCTTGCATCATTCAACTTCTCACTAGAATAGTCTACTAGTCTTCCTTCTTGACTTAACATGACTCCAATTGCATTTCCACTTGCATCACAGTCTACTTGAAATACCTTATCAAAATTTGGTAAAGACAATACAGGTTGCTTAGTCACCTTCTGGTCTCCTCTTGGTCTCCTCTCATTGTCTCTGTCATAGGGCTTCAAATAGAACTAAAATCCTAATGAACTTTCAGTAGAAACTAGCCAATCCATGAAATGATCTTACCTCTCCAATGATTTTAGGTGTAGGCCATTCAATAATAGCTCTCACCTTCTCAGGATCCATCTTCAATCCATCCACTGATATCAAAAATCCTAGATATACCAATTCCTCCTTCATGAAACTACACTTATTTAGGTTTATCAGCAACTGTTCTTCTTTCAACCTCTACAAACTTGTCTTATGTGCAACACATGTTCCTCTCTAGTCTTACTGAAAATAAAAATGTCATCCAAATATACAATCACAAATTTACCCAATAATCTCTTCAGTACCTCATTCATCAACCTCATGAAAGTACTAAGTGAATTTATCAGTCCAAAAGGCATCACCAATGATTCATACAATCCTTCATTTGTCCTGAATGTTGTTTTCCACTCATCTCCTTCTCTAATTTTTATTTGATGATATCCACTCTTCAAGTCTATCTTTGTAAAGTACTGAGCTCCACTCAAAAAATCCATAATGTCATCCATCTGGGGCAAAGGAAATCTATAATTCACCATGATATTTTTATGGATCTAGAGTTTGTACACATTCTCCATTCTCCATCCTTGTTAGGTGAAGGTATAATAGGTACTGCATAAGGAATTAAGCTTTCTTTGATCAAACCTTTCCTTAATAATTCTTGCACTTGTCCATTCAATTCTTCATTCTTTGTCAGTGTCATCCAGTGTGCTACTTTATTAGGCAAACTAGTTCAAAGAATCAGATCCATGCAATGAATAATACTCCCTACACAGGTTGTCCTTCTACATGCTTCAAGTATTCAACTTTCTTAGGAACCAATGCATAAAACATGTTTTCAGGTATCAATCCATCGAGAAATCTCCTTCCATCAACCAAATAGATTCTAGAAGTCGTGCAAATCTCAGCCTTAGGAACATCTTCCAAGGTTAATAAAGTTTGCTTCATCCCATTAGCAATAATGGTGTATATGTTCTTCTTTCCATCATGAATAGCTTGTCGATTATACTGCCAAGGCCTTCCCAACAAGATATGGCATATATGCATAGGCATAATATCACACAAAACTTCATCATGGTAGTTTCCTATCTTCAATTTCACCAAACATTGTTCACTTACTAGTATTTTATGCTCATCTTGAATCCATGCTATCTGATAGGGTTTAGGTTTTTTCAACCTTTCAAACTTCAATTTGGTCACCATTTCTTCAGAATCCAAGTTCTTTGAACTTCCACTATCAATGATCACTTTGCAACATTTACCAACTACCTTGCATCTGGTTCTGAACAAATTCTTTCTCTGCAATGGTTCTTTCTCCAATTCACTTTGACACAACACTCTCCTATTCACCAATACCTCTCCTTCCAGTTGATTAGATGATCCAACATGATCCTCCTCAACAAAGGTTGTTCTCTTATTGTTCTCAATATTTCTACTTGTCTCTCCTTATTTGCATTCAAAGGCTCTATGTCCTTCTCCACCACATTTAAAGAAAGTTCCCCTAAATAATCTTTTCTCTTGTCCTCTGTCATCTTTTCTATACCACTCAGTTCTATAACCACCATATCCTCCTCTTATGTAAGAGTTTCCATCATCTCTTCATATGAATTTTCATTCTTATTGACCTCCTTATTCTGATTTTCAAAGGTTCCTCTTCCTCCTCCAATAAATATTCTTCCTCTCTATCTCTGTTCATGTCTTTTATTCAGCTTCTCCTCTGCTTTTAGGGCACACTGATATGCATCTTCCACACTCAACAACTTAATCAAACTGATCTCATCTTGAATGGATGACCTCAAACCATTCACATATCTAGCTACTTGTTCAATCTCATCTTTTGAATGTCCAGATCTAATATTCAACTTATAGAATTCCTCAATATAATCTATCACACTTGATTCTTTCTGCTTCAAGTTCTGCAATTTCGTGAACAAACTAATTTGATTGTCTGCAAACATAAAATTTGTCTTCAACTTATTCACCATTTGATCCCATGATCTTATCTTCTCCTTTACTTTTCTTTCTCTATCTATCTATAAATGTTCCCACCAAAGGGATGCATGTCCTCTCAACTTTGTATATGAAAATTTCACCTTCTTATCATCTAGGGTGCCTTCAAAAACATAGTATTTCTCTATTTTTGTTATCCAATCCAAAAATTCATTTGAATCCAACTTACCATTATAGTCTGGTGGGTTGAAATGTGGCTTAGTGTTCACTTTGGTTAGGGATCTTATGAACCTCTCTTCTCCCTGATCAAGGCCAGGTTGCTCTTCTCTTGCAACTTATTCTTATTCTTCTAATTCTTCATCACTCACATCATCAACTGATTGACCTCTTCTCTAGGCCGTTTCAACCGCTTCTAATCTAGAAATAGTTCCTCTCAACATTTCCATGCACTCTATCTCCTCTACCATTTCTTCTTCCCGCCATATCTACACAAGTCCTATGTAATTTTAGGTCGGATCCTCAATCTACCACCCTACAACCAATCTTCAATAGGATCGTGCAACTTTTGTCGATCTCGCAAGGAATGAACCTCGCTCTGATACCAGTTTAGTGCAGCCACAATAGGAGGGTCCTCAAAGAGAACATTCCAAACCATGCAGCAAGAGTCACACAATAGAAGCAACATGAAATATGGAGGAAATTGCAAATAAAAAACATTCGTATTATTGGAAAATTTGATTACAAATAGTCTCCCACATTCGGGCTTACAGATTCGGTGCACAGGCCTGATTATAACATGCTCAAAATATAGTGCTCATACATGTGAGCAAAAATCTTACAGATCGAAATCTATATACATCTTATTCTTTCTTCCTAATTCTATATATCCCATATAATGGTTCAATACTAGCTTTATATCACATCCACAGGTCAAAAAAAATCCACGTCAGCCAAAGATCACCACAATATTCGAGAAGAAAAGTGTAACATGTGCAACAACAGGTCGGCCTCAAATATGAAATTCATCCATAGTAGTTGCGTAAGATGAAGTGTGGACCTAAGTGTAAGGTCGGGGAAAATCCATAGAACAAATCTAAACACACTGTGAGGATCCACAAGTCACGAGAAAGATCCACGATCGACCCAACTAGCCATTAGGTTTTAAAGTTATTTCGGGGCCAGTCCCAAAAAACGACCATGTACTCCGGAAGTGATAACTTCTCGGAAAAAGATCCAAATGAGCTGAAAACTTGGAATACGATAATTGAACATGTCCAAAATGAAATCCTAGGTACACAAGATATGGCGAGCAAACATGAAGAAACACCAGATCTACCAACTTGAACCAAAACAAGAACAAAACTGAATGAAGATAATTTTGGTTGATGCAAGATTTACAAGAACCAAGGATGCTCGTGCATTAGTCTAATTCCCAGTGGAATCATCTACAGAAGATGAGGGTCTAGATGCATCAATAGTATTTGATTCTTCTTTATTTTTCCATATCTTTCTCATTTCCTACTTACCATCTTCCTTATCAATATTTTTCACTGGTTCATCATCTTTTATCGGAGCAGACTGCTTCCCCTTTTTACTTCTGCATACTTTTGAGATATGTCCCTTTTTTTACAATGATAGTGTAATAGTAGATTAAAATAGATGTATCTTTTGAATGATGAGATGATGGATAATCTGCAACTAGAATAACAATGTTAATCCTAATCTAAGTAATAATCTAAAATCAAACAACAAAGAACAAGGAAATAAACTAAAAAAACTTAAACAAATTAATGGAAAGCTCTCACCGAATATGCATTCACCCCTTCAAATTATCTTGATTGTTCTTCTCCATTTTTCCTTTTCAGTATTCTTTCCCTTAGATTTCTATGTTTGAATGCAAGTATAACTTCATCGAGTGTCTAAGCAAAATATCAAAGAATAGTCTCTTCTCAAAAGTGTATGATTTCGGGAGGAGGAATAATGATTATGATAGGTCATTTTATAGATTTTGGGTTTTCAAACGATCGGCTCATCTTGAAAGAGAGATCAATGGATGAGATTGATGAATGCCATGCGATGTGAGTTCTGTCTCAAATAGAACATGAGTTAGAACACGAGTTCAGGAAAGACTAAAGATAGAGACTAAGTTAGAACGTGAGTTAGAACACGAGTTCAAGATCTTAATCTCCAAAAATAGAAGAAATAGACTTTGTATGCAAAAGCCAAAGTTGGAACTCGAAGACTAATGCATTCAAATGCAAACAGGAGTTAGAACTAGTTAATCGGCTAGTTGTGATAGAGAGTCTTCTCGCAGAGATAAACAGGTATTGAATTCGGAGATAACTAGAGAACTAAAAATAGATCTCAAGTCAGAAGGTGAGTGAATGACTTAGATAACTAAATGATAGAGGAATGTGACATAAATGATTAAAATATGAATTAAATGATAATTTAATTCAACATTAAAAAATGAGAGACTTTAATTAAATAAATAAAGTAATTTATTTAATTTGACTGTTTGAAAAGGATAATATAAATAATTAAATAATAAATATTTAATAATAGATAAAGGAGTTAAATGAATAATTAAATAAATATATTTAATTATAGTTGGAAAAGTATAATAAAGGGGTAATTAAATAATAAATTATTTAATTGATAGATAAAGGGGGAAGAATTAATTAGTTTGAAACATAATTAAATAAATATGATTTATTTAATTAATCAAGTTGAATAAAGGTTGATAATGAATTAATGAATTAATTAAAAAGGGGTATTTAATTAATAGAGGGAATATGTTTTAGAAAGGTTAATTAAATAATTAATCATTATTTAATCAAGACCACGGACTATAGAAAATTATGTCGAATGTGTATTCGCAGGCCTAAACCAATTTTCGGTATCTACAATTTTCCCCTCTTTGATACAATGTTGGTACGGTGTTGTGTCAAAGAAAATATGCCCCGATCGTGCCCCAGGATGAAACAAGTTTACGATGAATCCCCTTACTCCAGCGATGGTGAATGGGAGTCCTTTTCATCTACTAGTACCATGAACATAGATGCCCTATTTGGAGAATTGGACCTAAACTTGAAACTTGTACCAAAATTATCTAGTCCTCATCCTAAGAAGCACTTGTCCCAAAAAGAATGGCAAGAGAACTATTATTGGGAAACCCTTGATCATGCATCTTGGGCACCTGAAAAACCATCTTCTGATGAATTGACCCTTACTATAGTCCCACATTAGAGTATACCTACACCTTGGAAGAAGAATAAGAAGGAGTTAGTCCATAACTTTTGTGACCATGTCAACCATTCTATATTCACCTTGTCAGCAACTACCTTTAAAAACTTCGATGATGACATGCCCCTTATATATCCCGAAATTATCGACTAGGATAAAAAAGGTACACCTATCATAGATACATTTGAGAACGACGAAGCAATTGCTGAGTTCATGGGACTTAGAGAAGGAATACCAAGAGGGGATCATAAAACAGGTTTTACCATAGACTTGGATGATAAAGCATATTTTGGGGAGTTTATTTACACCTCTAGTCATAAAAATGAGAAAGAAAAGAAAAAATACAATGAAAATAAAAATGATGAGTCCCTAGGTGAAAACCGAAAGGCGCCTTTGGACGAAGAAAAAGTCAAAATAAAGGACGTATCCGTTCGATAACCTCTCAGAGGCACCCAAGGATAGAGGTTTAAATATTCTCCTTGTTGAACATGAAAATTCACTGATGCTAGTAGAAGAATCTATTGAAGTGAACATAGGTACAGAAGAGAATGCTTGGAAAGTATATTTTGCAGCTTCTTTAACAGAGATAGAAAAACTTGAGTTTAAGGACTTCTTCACAAAGAGACAGATAAACTTTGCATGGTCATATGCTGACATGCCTGCGCTTGATCCAGACCTAATATTGCATCATTTACCACTATAGCTAGCTATCAATCCAGTCAAACAAAATTTGAGGAAAATGCATCCGCAAATTGCTCTATTGGTGAAGGCAGAACTTAAGAAACTCTTGGATGTAGGATTCACAAGGACAATAGACTATGCAGATTGGATATCAAATCTAGTACCAGTGACTAAGCCAACTGGGGGCATTTGCATTTGCACTGAATTTAGAGACTTCAATAAGGCATGTCCTAAGGATGAATTCCCTTTGCCCAATATCGATATGTTAGTAGATCTTACAGCAGGATACAAGATGCTATCCCTCATGGATGGTTTCTCTGGATATAACCAGATTAAGATAGTAGCTGAAGACCAACACAAGATAGCTTTTATGTGTCCATGGGGCACATACTATTGGAATGTTATGTCATTTGGCCTTAAGAATGCAGGAGCTACCTACCAACGGGCAATGACTATGATTTTCCATGACTTTGTACATACTCTCATGGAAGATTATGTAGATGACATTATAGCAAAATCAAAAATAAGGGAAGATCATTTAAAGGTTTTAGACAGGATATTCCAGAGGCTAGAGAATTACAATGTCAAGCTAAATCCGAAGAAGTGTGTCTTTGGAGTGAAATCAGGGAGACTATTAGGGTATATCATCTCTCAAAGAGGCATTGAAGTAGATCCAGAGAAGGCAAGAGCTATCATAGAAATGCCTCCTCTAGTCAGCATTGATCAACTCAGAACCCTACAAGGGAGATTACAATCCATCAGGTGTTTCATAGTACAATTGGTAGATAAAATTCACCCATTTCAGCATCTACTCAAGAAAGGAGTACCATTTGTGTAGACACTTAAATGTCAAGAGGCCTTCCAGAAAATCAAGGACTATTTGCTTACTCCACCAGTCTTAATGCCACCTACAGAGGGAAAACCATTGATATTATACATCTCAGCAACTTAGTCGGCATTAGGGGCTCTTCTCGCATAACACGATGATCAAGGTCATTCAAGAGTAGTCTATTATATCAATCGTACCTTAGTGGGCTATGAATTGAATTATAGAAACATAGAATGTGCTTGTCTTGCGGTAGTCTTTGCTATCCAAAAACTTTAGCACTATATGCTCAATCGACAAACAATGTTAATTGCAAAGATTGATCCACTTAAATACCTCCTAAGTAAGGTAGCTTTAACAGGATGATTGGCTAAATGGGTTATGATACTTAGCAAGTATGACATTTAGTATGTCAAAAGGAAGGCTATAAAAGGATAGGTGATTGCAAATCAACTAGCTGATGCACCTATAAAGGTAGACCATCCATTAGTGGCAGATTTTCTAGATGAATTTCTCTTCAACATTGTGATTAAAACCGAATGGAAACTCTACTTTGATGGGTCACATACAAATCATGGTTCAAGAGCTGGTATCTTATTTGTTACACCTCAAGGTGATACCATTCCCAAATCATTTAGGATTGCTTTCCCTTGTACCAACAATATAGCAGAATACGAAGCCTTAGTGACAAGGTTAAAAATGGCAGCTCAGTGGAAAATTAAGAGCCTACATGTTTTTGGTGACTCTCAACTGGTAATTCGATAGGTAAATGATTATTATGAGACTAAGGATGAAAATATTGCACCTTACAAGCGAATGGCTAATAGTTTCAAACAATATTTCAATGAAATAACTTTTCAACAAATACCACATATCCAAAATAGAGCTACAGATGCTATGGCAACCGTGGGTTCCTTGTTGGATATTCCAAGTAATGTTCCTAAGTTTGAGTTCCTAGTTGAATAGCTATTGGTCCCCGCTTATGATGTCCCTGATACTGTGATAGTGTGTACCATTGTTGGTCCTACGTCTCCTTGGTATAAAGACATATTTGGTTACCTCACTGACCAAACCTTACCTCAAGACTTGTCCAATAACCAATGTTGAATCTTCATCCAAAAGTCAGCTAAGTATACCATCATCGGAGAAACCCTGTATAGACGTACCTTAGATAATGCCCTAATGAGATGTCTTGATGCTGAAGAAGCACAAACAACTCTGCGAGTGATTCACGAGGGTATATGCGGATATCATTCGAGTGGTCCTACTCTATCCCATAAGATTATGAGACTAGGTTACTATTGGCCTACAATGGAGAAAGAGTCATACGTCTTTGTAAAGAAATGTAGACAATATCAAATACATGGAGACTTGATAAGAGTGCTAGCATAGGAGCTTCATCCAATCACTTCACCATGGCCCTTCTCCCAATAGGGACTTGTCCTCATAGGTAAGATACAACCTTCATCATCCAATGGCCATAAATTCATCATCACTGCCATCGAATACTTCACCAAACGGATTGAAGCTATTCCCATGACATACATAACCGACACACAAATATATAAGTTTATCTTAAACTATATCATTTTTCAGTATGGTGTATGTCAATCCATAATCATAGACAATGGCCGCTCATTCAAGAACCAAGAAGTATGCCATTTATGTGAATAATTCCACATCAAACACCATTTCTCCTTCTCGTATTACCCACAAAGTAATGGCCAAGCTGAGGTATCTAATAAGACTATTGTTAGAACCCTTAAGAAGACTGTCAATGATGCTGGTCATGACTGGCACCTACAGCTTAATCCTGCCTTATGGGCTTATCGCACAAGCATCTGTACTCCCACCAGCACCACTCCATATTCCCTTGTATTCGGGTCCAAAGCTATCTTACCTATCGAGGTTGAAATACCTTCTCTATGGGTATCCTTGAAGGGTCATATTGACGATGAAGAATATCGTGTCTCTAGGTTACAAGAGCTAGAATTTCTAGATGAACGAAGACATAAAGCATTAGATCATTTGCAAGCATATCAGAATCATCTTCATCATAGTTACAATAGGAAGGTTCTCAATAGACACTTTGACATTGGTGACCAGGTACTAATGGAGAATCCTAAGAACCAAGCTAAATGATAGAAACCAGGTAAGTTCGAGCCTAACTGGTTGGGGCCATATATAGTCACATAAGCCTTTGGATTAGGAGTGTACCAACTCTCTACTCCTGAAGGAGAGCTGATTTTGTCTCCTATCAATAGTTTGCATCTAAAGAGGTTCTATGCTTAGTCTCTGAGAATCCATGTCTTAATCTGAGAAAATACAAAAAAATAAAAATAAAAAAACAAAAGAATGGTTACCTTGATGAAAACCTAGGAAACAGGCATCTTTGTAACACCAAAAATATTGAGAAAATCAAAAAAGTAAAGAGTAAATCCGTCCAATAGTGAAAACCGCTTCAGTGGCACTATGGATAAGTACCATGGTGAAAACCTGGCAAACACGCACCATGTGTAGTCAAGCTCGCTCTTCCATCTACCATTATTCTAATCAGACGTTTTCACCATCACTCATAATAAATGGTTGTCTTATCCATTACTTGGAATGATTGACATCTAGCATCCATTCCATTGCATTATCCGCTCCATCTTCCAAATCTTATTCCTGACTGGGGGAGAATCCTTGTTCTATGCCCTAACACCTTGTACATAATGTCATACCATCGAAAATGTCCTGAAAAATCCCAAAAACATTAGAAAACTTCAAAAATCCAAAAAAAAATCAAAAAATGTCAAAAAATACCAAAAAATAGAGTCAAATCAGTCATGTAAGTCAGTCATAGACTTTAGTCAAACTACATTGCCTCTGCGATTGGGATGTAGGCAAGGCCATCAATCGATGTGCCCCCAAGGCATTAGGTCTATTTTACTTGGTTTGTCATGTATCACACACATTTAAATCATGATGCTTTGTATATTCAAAGTCATTGGTCGTGTCAAACTACGAGGTCTTTGCATGTACAATGTAGGCAACGCTAATCAATTGATGAGCTCCCGAGACCACACTACGCCAGTCCAATAGGATTCATTCACAATCACTATCACACAAGTTGCATATCATAGTTTAGGGTATAATTTCATGTCATACACTATCTAAACGCACACACTTTTATCAGTCAAGGAATCAAAACAAGTCATGCATTAACAAGGAAAAAAATCTCAAATTCATCAAGTCAATATCAAACACATTTTCAAAGTGATCAACCTATGTCTTAAGCAAGATATGTATTTCTTGTCAATAGACGTCATCAAATTGTCATAGTCTTATGTGGCTTGTCACTTCAACGTCATCAGGCTCCAATGTCTTATATAAAACTTGTCTTTTTGAAACCAGGCTTTGTCATGCCTTATACAAAAGTCACCAAGTCGAAACCAGACTGAACGTCTTATGCGGTATGTTTTATTCTCTCACATTACGCTATGTCAAACATCAACATCAAACAATCCCACAAGATCAAGTTTTGGCGAATACATTTATTTGGCTTTATGACTTTATATGTTACTTTGTCTTATCTTATTATCGATTTGTGAATTAGTCTGGTTACTAGCTTTCTCGAGGATGTCCCTTGAAGGATTTAGAAAAGCAACAATGTCTCAGGACTCTTTTTCTTTGACTGCTGTCTGTCAACTATCTTTTTAAACATTGGTTTTTGAGTCATGTTACTAGTTTCCTCAAGGATTTCCTATCAAGGATTTAGAGGAGAAATTATGTCTCATGAGCCATCTTTTATTTGTCTGTTGTCTATGGTTTGTCTTGACAAAACAACTAGGGCAATACTATCTTAGTATAAGTTAAGATACTCCTTGTCTGTGACTATCTGTTTTTCATAGATGGATGACTTTGTACACTATGGTCTATCTCATATCATAGTGTGTACTATCCATCTGTGTCATGTCCCACCCAATGATGATAACAAGCAAGCATAGCGTATTTGGCAATATATCAAAGATTATGTCAATTTCTCAATCGATCAACCTTCATTATATCATTTTCTCAATGAATCAACCTTTATTATTTCTTACAACATTTTGAATTCATTTCATCCTAACATTTCTCTTCTCCAACATAATGATAAATTAATTTGACACAATAAAAACATTAGATGATTTGCATTTGCATACATTTGATAAGCATTTCACATAGTTGCATTGCATTTCAACATATAGATAGTAACATACATCTTCATTTCATACATTCGACATCATGACATAATAGGCATTGCATCATCATAGCATACATAATGTAAACCTTGCATGTACATATTACCATCACATATAAATAAACATCATATAGATCATTGCATTCATTATCATAAGTAAATTAAGACATTCATAACATCATTATTAAATGCATAACTCATAACATATAGAAACATTCATTCATAACACATGTATATACATCATCTAGGAAACATAATCATATAGAAATAATGCATCATCCATAACGTAGAATTGCATATCATATAGAAGCCACCAAAATCATATATATATATTGCTCAAAATAGTGTGTCACAGTACAGTGTCTGAATGTAACCATAAATAAAACATGAGCTCATAGGCTCTCTGATCAAAATACAAATGTCTACATAAATGTAACCCTGTCATTGTGTCCTGCTACCACTGCTATCACGTGGTGATGGTGGTGGGAAAAGACTCTAAGGCACTCTCTGCAAGGTGGAAGGCCTCTCATATGGACCTTCCCTCAAAGGTCCTACCACCCCCTCAGTACTCTGTGTCCTTTGACTCCTAGTATGACCCCTGCTCTGACTGCGCACCTCTGAAAATGTAAGAGCTCATCTCTTTGCTAGCACTTCTACCTCATAAAGATCCCTGTAATAAGTGGATCTCTCCATGGATCTGACCAACTCTCATACCATGCCATCAAATGAGGACCCACTACAAAGGCGTCTAACCCCTGTGAACTGTTGCTCTATCTCATGTCTCCGAGCTATCACTTGGTCTCTCTCCACAAGAGCACTATCCCTCTTTGTATATGCACTATCCCTCTCTGTATAGGCACTATCTCTCTCTAGCCTCATCACATAAAACTTTTTCATCATGAGTCTGAGTCTCTCCTCTAAAGCCTCCCTGTCACCATCCCTAGGAGCATCCTCCCCCCGTCTCCCCTCCACAATCCAATCTCTAAGCTCTCTCTCATGCTCCTCCATCAGTGCATCCTCCTCCACATCATCCTGTTCGTATCCTACCAAAACACCCAGAGGGTCTATAGCCATGTCCACATCTAACTCCTCTGCAACATCCTCTATATCTACATTTACCTCTGCGTGCTCCTTAACCACTACCTTCGCTGCAACATGCTCACCCCCAGCCTGTACATCCACTCCCCCTTTGATGTCCAACATCAGTACATCCTGGACCACTACCTCACGGATAGGTGATAGGGCACTTTCCCAACACCCTCTCCATCCTCTCTGCCCTTGTCTGCCACCTCTACCATCATCGTCTCTCCCTCCAACTCTCCACTGTCCTCTAGGCCCTATCCCTCATCTCTCAATAGGTGCCAACTGATCTAGATCCGTGTAAGGAATAGGTCGATGCTCTACCCACCATGCATCATACCTAGCTGTAGTGCTTGGGTCTGCTAATCCATCTCTCCACCCCCACTATACTGGCTGTAATTATGTTATCTCTACCTCCATTGTAGATACTGGTATCTTAGGTCCCCAATACGGAACCTCTCTGGATGAATGAGCAAACTCTGCTCTACTCCGAGGCTCATCCTGAACCTCGCTAAACTGTCTCAGAAATTTGTCTGGCAGGTGTCGCTCAATGATGTGTACACTAGAAATAGTCCTCCCAATGAGATACTGTGTCTATCTGTAGAATACCAGATGAACCTCCTCATCCATCCACTCCTCACAATCCATGTAAGGTCTCCATGTGAACTGATCAAGAATATCTAGTGCATGTCTCCAATACCCTCTGTCTCCCACATGTGTATGAGTAATGTGTCCTGTATATCAAAACACATATGGGTATCTCTCTAGTCCCTCTACAGTAACTGGACAACGAAAAATAGCTATCCTCTCCCAACCCCATACCATCAGCAGTTTAGTCCCACAGCTAAGTG
Source organism: Sequoiadendron giganteum (assembly GCA_007115665.2). NCBI lineage: Eukaryota > Viridiplantae > Streptophyta > Pinopsida > Cupressales > Cupressaceae > Sequoiadendron > Sequoiadendron giganteum. The sequence goes on from CM021102.1 coordinate 117,324,366, forward strand.
ACTGTGCATCTCTGGAAGCAATGTCATGTAAATGAAAGTATAACATCCCGAGTAGACACAGACCCCATGCCAACCAACAATGGCTCCCCATCCCACTGGAAATCCATGACCTTGTCTATCTAGCAGCACTATCCCCCCAATCAATGTACATAAAATATAGTCAATCCGATCGTATCTGTCTGCTAATACTGGCTAGCTAATCTCATAGTGCTCGATCCTGAGCCTACTGATGTCATCCACCTGATAAAACCACGCCAACTCAGTCAGTCCTCGTTGGGTATCATACATGACTTGCTCTCCTCTAATAGGTAGTCTCAAAATCCTATACACATCCTCCAATGTGACAGTGGCCTCCCCAGTCGGTAAGTGAAACGACGATGTCTCTGAATGCCATCGCTCGCATAGTGCCATCAACATACCCTTGTTCGCCCGAATAGTGGGCATCGACAAACAGTGGTCTAGACCCGGTCTCCATAGAAGTCGAATCTCTGTAGTAGTCAACTGATCTCTGAGATCGAATGTATTTGGACATGACTCCCAAGTATAAATTGGATCTAGAACCACCTGCATTTAATCCATGATGTCAAGAATTTTCAAGTTTTCCTTAGAATTTTTTTTCAAAAATTTTACCAATCAAATGCAGCTCACTTTAACAGATGTGATGCATTTTTGCAAATGTGTTGCACTAAGCCTCACTTGCTATGCATATTATATATGCATCGCATATTTTCCACACCCCTTTCAACCTACTGCACAAGCATTTCAATGAGCCACATGTTGTGCATTTTTAACAAATGCAGTGTAGTTTCATCAACCCACCGAACTACTTCATATGTGTTTCACTAATGCATATGCGGTTCACAACCCCACATGCGTCCATTCCTAATGCATATGCGTTCCATAACTATAGATACGGTGCGTTATATTTCAAATGCGTTTATTCCTCAAAATGCCTAACCTAGCCTAGGCATGTTTTTGCACATGCGTCATTTCGCAGTCAAACGTAGCGAATACGATGGCATATGCGTCATTCACAATGAAGCACATTTGCTTCATTGAATTTTCAACCCCTAAAACTACATGCAAAAATAATTTTTAAGAGTTCATTTTCAAGTACATACCGGTGGTCCTGCATCGGCTGGTCTCTTGAACATCTGGATCTGATAACCACGATACGCAGCGTATGGAATGGGTGCCTCGTCAGCTAGTTAGAGCAAAATCTCCTCTTTTTCTAACTCCTCCAAGTGAAAATGACTTAGGTTTAGCCCTAATTCCTATTTATAGGTGGGTGTGAAATTGCATTTCTTCTGACCTAATCTATTGGTCGTGTAACCTTTCAACTTCAAACGACTTGTATTCGTCTGTAGCAACTCCAAATTCAATTCCATCAACTCCATTGCATTTTTGACTATGAAATTGACTTATCAGGAATATTTCCTTATTTTTTTGAAAATTCTCATAAAAAAATCAATTTTCCTGAGGGGGCATACTTTAACCTGTTTCATGCTGGGGCACGATCGGGGCATATTTTCTTTGACAAAATGTCATACCAACATTGTTTCAAAGAGGGGCAAACTGTAGATACCGAAAATTGGTCTAGGCCTATGAGTACACATTTGACATAATTTTCTATAGTCCGTGGTCTTGATTAAATAATGATTAATTATTTAATTAACCTTTCTAACACATATTTCCTCTATTAATTACATACCGCTTTTTAATTAATTCATTAATTCATTATCAACCTTTATTCAACATGATTAATTAAATAAATCATATTTATTTAATTATGTTGCGAACTAATTAATTCTTCGCCCTTTATCTATCAATTAAATAATTTATTATTTAATTACCCCTTTATCATACTTTTCCAACTATCTTTATTTAATTATTCATTTAACCCCTTTATCTATAATTAAATATTTATTATTTAATTATTTATATTATCTTTTTCAAACAGTCAAATTAAATAAATTACTTTATTTATTTAATTAAAGTCTCTCATTTTCGAATGTTGAATTAAATTAACATTTAATTCATATTTAATCATTTATGTCACATTCCTCTATCATTCAGTTATCTAAGTCATTCACTCACCTTCTGACTCGAGATCTATTTTTAGTTCTTTAGTTATCTCCAAATTCAACACCTGTTTATCTCTGTGAGAAGACTCTCCATCACAACTAGTCAATTAACTAGTTCTAACTCCTGTTTGCATTCAAATGCATTAGTCTTCGAGTTCCAACTTTGGATTTTGCATACAAAGTCTATTTCTTTTATTTTTGGAGATTAAGATCCTGAACTCGCGTTCTAACTCACATTATAACTTAGTCTCTATCTTTAGTCTTTCCTGAACTCGTGTTCTAACTCGTGTTCTAACTCATGTTCTATTTGAGATAGAACTCACATTGCATGGCATTCATCAATCTCATCTGTTAATCTCTCTTTCAATCTGAGCCGATCATTCGAAAATCCAAAATCTATAAAATGACTTGTCATAATCATTATTCCTCCTCCCGAAATCATACACTTTTGAGAAGAGACTATTCTTCGATATTTTGCTTAGACACTCGACGAAGTTATACTTGCATTCAAACACAAAAATCTGAGGGAAAGAATACTGAAAAGGAAAAATGGAGAAGAACAATCAAGATAATTTGAAGGAGTGAACGCATATTCGGTGAGAGCTTTCCATTAATTTTTTAAAGTTTGTTTAGTTTATTTCCTCATTCTTTGTTGTTTGAATTTAGATTATTGTTTAGATTAGGATTTAACTTTATTATTCTAGTTGCAGATTATCCATCTCATCTCATCATTCGAAGATACATCTACTTTTAATCTACTGTTACAGATAGCAATCAACATTTTTCTGTCTTGTTTGATTTTCATTACTCCCTATTCTGCATTGATTTGCTTTATGTCCAAGTATGTTACAAGTATAACAATAGCCATCAAAAGATTGATTTATCCTTCCCCTATTGAGTATGTTCATCATCACTCTACGAAGCATCCTTACTTGTGATTTGAATTCAGAAGCTTTATGTCCTATTTTCTTGCATGTATAACATTGTCTAGAGATGGGACCAGAAAAATGATTGATCCTACTCCTACACTCAATTGCCTTATGACCAAATTTATTACAAGTAAAACAAAAAAACATTGAATGATGAGTACCTCGATGCATTCGGTTCTCTGGTAGGTGATCTCTTTCCAAAGTTTCTTTTTTTTCTTTCCTTTCTTCTGAGTCTTCTGATTATTTATTGGATCAATGTTCTACATCTTTTCACTAGCTTCATTTCCTAACCCACTTTTTTCTTTAGAATGTTTTTGTCTTGTTATCAATTCATCAAGCTTGGTGGAGCTTGTCTTAAAATAATCTTCACAAAGTTTTTCTTTTTGTAATTTTGCTTTCAAATTCATCACTTCCTGTTGAAGTCTAGAGCAAACATCAACCTTTCTTTGTATCACTATTTTCAGGCATGCTTCAACACTCCTCTTTTCATCTATTTTCAACTTTAGTACGATATTCTCTTCATTTTCTTGTCTCAATTGCTCACTCACTTCTCTATATCTTTCTTTAAATTTATTTAATTGCTCTTTCAACTTCTAGACACATTCATTTGCTTCATCTAGATTTTCCTTCAAATCTCTGTTCTCAATTTTAGCCTTGTCAAGATCTTCAAGGGCAGTCTAAAGCTCTTCTTTATCCATTTGTTCAAACTACAGGATCTCCCTCAAACTGTTAGACTTCTCCAAAGGAGCCAAAGCTCTGATACCAATTGTTAGATATTCAGGATACTAAGAGGGGGGGTAAATCCATATCAACTAAACCTTTTTGAACAAATTATTTCAATTATTTTACTAGATAACACATATAAGAGCAAGAAAAAAACATAAAATTACACAACACAAGGATGCCATATTTTTATGTGGAAAACCGAATCAGGGAAAAACCACAATGAGGATTAGCTCACAATATATAGTTATTTCAATACCAGTTTCAAAAGAGGCTCACTTCCAGAAACAAAAATCTCACTACTTACAAGGACTTACTGTGTAGATAAGGAGGCTCATTTCCTACAAAATTATAGAGAAAAAAATGGCTAATCGCCAAGATTGAACTGATAAAGTTACACCACAAGTGCAGATTCAGCTCCTTTGATGCACAGAGTATTCACTCGCATGACATCAGACTAAAATTCACCCTTCTATTTTCACACTTCACTTATCAATACATTCATGCTCACATACCTTCTTCTTCTTGCTCATTGTTCATTCACTATTCATTCACTCGTTGTTCATGCACATATTCATCTTCAAACGATCTTGCATATATACCTGATATAACCACACACATCAATTATGTCGATCTAATTGGATGCACTTCATATATTTAAATAGGATAACTTGTCGGATTCATATAAAGTTTTGTTGATGGTGTTTTCTACATAGCAACAATTCAGACAGAATATAATATCCTATCTCTCTTGAAAAGTAAATCTCTATGGAAAAGAGATAACCCCAAGGTCTCTAATGTCAGGTCTTGACAATGCAGTGAAACAACTCAGAGATAATGTGAAAAATTTGGTAATCACAAGGGGCCTTACAAACAAATACTGGATCTTCAAGCTTATTAGATTTTTCAATATATTGATATTCAGATTCTTAAATGTAACCCTGATAATAAAAGAAATAGAAAGAGATAAGAGTTTAAGAGAGATCCTAAGATTAAAATTACTCCTAAAATCAATCACAACAATGATGAATGCTACAAACGGACAAATCTCCAATAAAACCAATTTTTGCTTAATCAAGGACAAGCCTGCAACTCTGCAAGAATGGTGCAATCTTCTGAGGAAACTGAAGATTTTCAGAGTATGAACATTCATTCACATACCCAATAAATGGCACAATGTAAAAAAGCATCCACATACCCAATAAATGGCACAATGTAAACAAGCATCCATAGTTGAACTTAGCACAAAATAAAGCCTAGACTAACTTTACACAGCAACTTAAAATTAGCAAATTGCCAAAAGTATGGACCGGAGATTGATCAACATCATTAACATTTCACCATTATCATGAAAGAACTGAAAACTAACATCTAACACTGAGAATCAAGAACAAGAAACCATAAAACTTTTGAAACATAACACAATATTTTCCAAATCAACAACCCTTTTGCATTATCTTCTCCAGAAAAACACCAAAGACTTCGGGTTCCGGCGGACAACCGACCAAGTTCCAGGATCCAGGAAGACGCTCCATGCTCGCCGTTTAGAATGGCAAAATCACAACAGAATCCCGAGAAAGGAATTTTGGAAGCGAAAGTCCGGGGGGAAGAGAATGTCGAGGGTTTCGACTGAGAGAAGGAAAATTTTGTAGTCTAGAAACGAAGTCTGGGAAGACGCAAGGTGGAAGCCGTTTGAAATGGTGAAATGGGGACGAAATCCCAGAAATTGAATTTCGATGACAGATTTGAAGAGAATTGGGAAGTTCGAAATGGATGGACTTCGAAGGTCGGGGGTTTGAGGGTCGGGAAGATGCTCGGATGGGGCCGTTTGAAATGGCGAAATCACAACGAAATCCCGAGAAAGGAATTTCGGAGGTGAAATTTCGGTGGAAGAAAATGGAAAGATCGAAAATGCGAAGGAGACGACCGCGGGAGGACTTGAGCCCGGAAGATGCCAGCGCCATTCCGAAGAACAACCGTGACACGGGAATGTTCCAGATCAATTTTGGGTGATCTAACGGTGGATTTTTGGATTTTCAAAACATGGGTTATGTGCGGAGGGGGCAAATTTACTTAATTTATGTTTCATTTTACATTTTACCCTTAGAAAAATTAAAAAATTCACAAGATAAAAAGCTAGGGTGCACAGACGGAAAACCTACCTCAAAAATATGAAGAACAGGATGCTGGATGCGCGGAGGTCATCAGGAAAACACTTCGAAATTCGACAGGAGGAAAACCAAATTCGTTGGGAGCTCTTCAATCTTTCTCTATCAATTGAGTCTTTGATAATGACGACCGAAAAATTCAATTTTATAGCAAAAGACAGCCATTAATGTGGCATTAACTCCCCTATACGGTTTAAGGTTCAGTTGGTGAGTTTGAAAACGCAGGGGCAGCGGGAGGTCCAAAGTCTAGGGTCCAGGAAGCCATCTCAGGGCAACCGTTCTGAAGACAGTGAAGATCGACGAGAAACCCGGTAAAGGAAACCCGACAGAGGAAACCCGAAAGAGGAAACCCGAAATGGGAAACCCGAAAGAGGCAATTCGGCAGAGGAAATTCGGAAGGGGAAACCCGAGAGGGGAAACTCAAAACTTGCCATAGATGCTAGAATTTTAACAAGGAAAACCTGAAAAGCCTGAGACTTAAAATATGGCATTGGGAAACAAGCTACCCCCTACTTTGGGGCACAAAATGGGTATGTAGAACGAGGTCAAACGAAAGGGACCAAAAAGAAAATTGGAAAAAGAGAGTCCCCATTCCGAATGGGGCATGTGTGCGAAAGGCACAACATTAGGAAAGAGCTTTAGTCCATCTAGTAAAATAATTAGTTATGGTGAGAATATACATGTGGCCCATAGAAGATGGAGAATTAATTGGACCTATAAAGTCCATTCCCCACTGGGCAAATGGTTTTACCTCTATGACCGGATGAAGTGGAAGGGCTGCATGTTTTTCCTTACTTGCTGCAGTTTGACATACATGACAAGTCCTCACATGATGGTGCACATCCTTGGACAAAGTAGGCCAATAATAGTCTACCCTTAAGATATGATTGGTAGTGGATGATGCAGAACCATGTCCTATGCCATATCTTTCATGGAATTCAATCATCACTCTAGTAGCTTCTTCCTTCCCCAAACATCTTAAGTACATGCCTTCATGATTTTTCTTATACAGGATATCTCCTTTCATCATAAAACTTCCACTCTTTAGGTGCAGGTCTCACCTCTGAACTATATTAAGGTGATCAAGACATTGCTGGTTCAACAAATAATAAATGATTTCATCGTACCAGTCTCCCGAAGATACCTCTTGAAGATAATAGTGCTGATTTGTGAGATTAGGACCTATGTCAACCATTGTCTTCATCAGTCCCTGTCCTATCACTAATTTCATAGGTTGAATCTCTATATCATATTCTTCTAACATAGTCACCCATTTGGCTCTTCGTTGACCTACCTCATTTTGCATTAGCAGCAACTTTACTGCAGGATCAGGTACTATGGCAAAAACCTTATTCTTCAAAATATAGTGTCTGAACATTTTCACATCTCTGACCAAGGCATAGGACTTCTTTTCAACATTGTGATATCTCAATTCTGCATCATTTAAAGGAGTACTCATGAAGGCTATAGGATGCTCATTGCCTTGATCAGACTTTTGGATTAACATTCCAACACAAGAGTGATCAGAAGCAAATGAATATATGTAAAAGGGCTTAGCATAATCTACTCACCAACACTAGAACCTCAACAATAGCTTTCTTAATTTTTGTAAATGCCTCCTTAGATTCTGCATTCCATCCTACTTTCGCCTCTTTCTTTAACATAGCATTCAATGGCTTCACTATCTCTACAAATCTAGTGATAATTTTTCTAACAAAGTTAATCTTCCCAAAGAATGACTTCATTTCTTTCTTGCTTGCAGGAGGCTAAATCTTCAATATAGCCTATATTTGTTCAAGATCAATAGCAATACCCTATTCTAAAATAATATGTCCTAGTAACTTTACCTTTGTGACTCCAAAAATGCACTTCCTTGGGTTAATTGAAATGCCAAACTCTTTGCACATTTGGAATACTTTGCATAAATCTGCTATATGATTATCTCGTTTCTTAGAAAAAATTGCCAAGTCATCCATATAAATAATGATGCACTTACCAATTATGTCCTTGAAAACAATATCCATAGCTCTCTAAAATGTAGCTCCAACATTGATTAACCTAAAAGGAATTCTTCTATACGCAAAAGTTCCCCATTTTGTAGTGAACGCAATTTCATGCATGTCTTCATATTTTACCATAATTTGGTTGTATCCAGAATACCCATCCAAAAAGGACATCATCTGAGATGCATTGACAATCTGAAGTACTTCATCTAGTGAAGGAACTGGATAGTTATCTTTTTTCCACGCTCTATTAAGATTCCTAAAGTCTACACACAGTCTGATTTCTCCATTCTTTTTTCTTACTGGAACCAAAATTGCAGCCCAAGTTGAATTCCTTAATGGAAATATAATTCATGCTGATAGTAGCATTTGCACTTCCTTCTAAATGATGGGTTCTAATAGAGCATTGATTGGTCTTTGTCTTTGTCTGAATGGTTTGACATTTTTTTTTAAGGGGATGGTGTGTGTAATGATTGAAGTATCATGTCTTTAAATCTTCATAACTCCAAGCTATCATGTCATGATATGTGCAAAAAGCATCAATAATCCCTTTTCTTTCCTTTGGAGTACATACTTTACCAATAAAAATGTTCTTCATGTCACTTGGTGTCCCCATATTATATGTTTCACACTGGCTGCTGAGAGACTCCCTTTTTGCTTGTTGTTCTTGATCTCTTATCTTATCCAAATAAAAAATCCATTCAAGCTGCACCATACCTCTTGGGATAGTGTTGGTCTTCAGGTTAGTGATTCCTCCCAAGTCCATTTCTGCCTCTTGAGGCTCTATCTCATCAATGACTTCAGAAGCAAGTACATCACAACTTGTAATAAAATGAAAAATATGCTTATCATCTTCAAATCCTAGAGGTTGGTAACATTGTTAGGTACTGGAGTGAGTTCAATAGTAAACTTCTTCAATCTTGAAAGTGATAAATATTGCAATGTACTAGTAGCCTGTGCTAGAGAATTTGCAACTTGATTCCTACTTTGTGGGATCAAGTAGATGTTGAAAGCATCGAATCCCTCAATGTGATCCCATACTTTATGCCTATAATTAGTCATTCTGCTATCATGGCATGAATATTGTTTCCTCACCTACTTGACTATCAACTCAGAGTTTCCAAAAACTTGTAATATCTTAAATTTCTTCCTTGATGCCATTAACAACCCATGGATCAAAGCCTCATATTCAGCAACATTATTAGTGCATTGAAATTGGAGTCTATGAGCAGAAAAATAATTCTTACCTTTAGGATTGATCAATTCAAACCTTGCTCCAACACCCTGCTTAGATTTGGATCCATCAAATCTCAACGTCCAACAACTATTAGGCTCTGGTCACCTTAATTCATCTTACATTTTACTACAAATAGGGGGCTTCTAAGGAAGCATTGGGATTTCACCCTTATCATTATTTAGCTCCTTCTGTATATTGAGTCTAATAGTTGGAACTGGGTTAATGCATTTTTGTACCTGCTCCACCGCAGCCTGACATAATTCACACTCCAACTCAGAGTGAGGAGCATCATGGACTCTACACCAATTTGGAAGCAACAGTTCTTTAAAATTCATACTTCCTCACAGCTGGATCTGATTCTCCATACACCTTTGGATGAATTCCTGAAAGTTATCCAACAAACTAAGGTGTCTGTCCTCTTGGTCATCCATTTCATCTGCTTGTTTAGTCAGTGTTCTAGAACCACTGATCTCTTATATGAATTCATCTAAGGGGTCCTACAACATAAAGACATCTTCATTCTCTGAGACTGATGCAACCAAGACATAATTCCCCATGCTAACCTTAAACACCAATACTTTTTTTGAAATATTCTGGTATTCAGTGATTACATACTTCATTCTAGGATCTCTTTCAATTTTGGTCTGATTTGGAACTCCTTTCCATGGTAGCCACATGTGAGAATTTTCTATAGATGTATATCCATTCAATGCCTTGGTGAAATCCCAACCCAAAATTAAACCATAGGTATCAGGAATATCAACAACCTGAATGTTGATCAGCTGTTGCACCCTAGGATCTGATGCAAGCTGCATGAGGATCATGTTTAATTCTCCTACTACACTTACCTCTATTTTTTCCAATTGAGTGACCTTCTTTTGAGAGGCTATAGGGGTAATACCTAATCCTTTACAAACAACAAAAGGCATAACGTTCATAGATGCCCCTGAATCTAGAGGACAATTATGCAGATTCTTCCCAAAGATATTAACATAAATTAGGAAAGGAGGGGTTTCCATCTCACCTTGAAAAAAACTCAAATGGGTGCCATCTTGTTCAACTTGACCCTTATCTTTATCTCTCCCTTTGTCTACAGGCGAGACCTGACCTCTAGATTCCTATGAACTAGAAGATTTGGCAATGGATTCATTAGCAGTTACTCTCAGTGGTTGTATATTCAAACTGAATGACCCCAAGACTGCATTTCTAATAGCAGGGAATCTTAATAACTCAAAAGAAGAAATACTTACCTTTAATTTCTTGAATTCCTTAGTTACATACTCGCCTAGTTGCTCTACATTCATATCAACATGGGCCTCCCTATAATCACTAGCCTATCTATCCTTTGAAACTTCAACATTGTTTCCCTTTGAAAATTACTATGTTGGCACATGAGGGTAAGGTGGATTATAAGTAGCTTGCAGATCTGGTGGAGTAGTAAAATTGTTGGGAGGGATAGAAGTAGTGAAGGGACCTCCAACCTGTGGACTCCTATTAGTTTTATTCCTCAAATCATACTTCTTTTCTGGTTGCTAAAACATTCGAACTTCTTCAACACCAACTTCCTCCTCATCCAAGGGATCATTATCAATCTCATTTTCTTCATTAAATAATTGAGAGATTTCGTCCTCATTTAAAACCTACTCTGCCTCATTATCCTGGTCACTAGAATCTTCTTCTGGTTCATTTTCATCACCTTTTGGGAATGGGGCATGATTAAGTACCATCACTAGAGAATCATAGGGATTTGAGGTCACAATCTCTTGACTACTAGAATTGTTCTCTTCATACTGAAATATGGAAGTAGTAGTCTGAAATTCAGAGCAATCTAACTCAAAATGTTGGCTTGTCTTATGGAGCCTACACCATCCAGACAAAGCTGCCTCTACCAAATACACACCACTTGGAGGCTTCTCCTTAGTAGAGGTTGATCCAATGGAGTGGGAACCCCTCCATTATTAGGTCTAGTATTCCATGACCTATTATGTCTTGGTGGTTGCCTTCTACCGAATCCTTGTCCACTTTGTTCCCCCTATCATAATTCTAGCCAGAGCCTTGTCCTCTGTCATAATTCTGACCAAAGCCTTGTCCTCTTTCAAAATTTTGATTTCTATCAAAATGTTGTCCCCTATCAAAGTTTTGTCCTCTATCAAAGTTCTTGTTCTCTCTGTTGTAATTAGATTGAATGTTCTTCTAAGCAGCTTGAAGTTGGATATTCTGATTTCTCAAATAAGTCACCTCCATATTCAGTTTCTTCACCTGCTCAGATAAATCATCCAATCACTCCTTATCTAGACTGTTAGGTGGTGTTGAATTCATATTACCAGGAGGGTATCTAGGTACTCCTCCAGAACCAATAGTCTTATTCAAAAATTTTGAATTCTGCAAATATGTGGGGAAAGTAGCTTGTTGTTACAGATGAAGGGGTTGATTATTCCTTTGTTGAGGATAAGAGGTCATTAGATGAGCTTGATTTATTGGAGGACTTGGATGAGGGATCAAAGGTAATGAGGGTATTGGATTCATTATGGGAGCATGATTAGTCAAAGCTTGGTTGAGAGCTTGGACTTGTCCAAGGTGAGCAACAGGTCCTAGGGATGGAAAAGGTCCTGATAAATGTTGCCTCAAGTCCATGCTGACCTTAACAACCTCGGTATATGTAGTGAGAAAAGTAGTTGGGGGATTAGTACTCCACATAAGGAAGGTGGCTGTAAGGCTATCCAAGGCTTCCAAGTATACCTCTACGGCAGTGTCTTCATTTCCAGCATGAGGTTCCTGGAGTTTGGTGTATGCTCGGTGAAACCTATTGTTGAATGATCCTATAGGTTCATTAACCTCTCTTTTTATCCCAGTAAAATGCATGTAAATCTCATTCGTGCTAATGGAAATCTTAAAATTTTGCAAAAATGTACTCTCTAGTTCTGCCCAATTATGGATGGAAGCAGTAGGTAAGTGGTTGTGCCAATAAAAAGCATCTTCCCCAAGGGAATAAGGAAAAAACCTGCATGAAAAATCTTCATGATTTGTTCCTCTATCCCTCAGACAGGTCTGGAAAATATTGATATGCTCCTCTGCCATCCTATTGGGATCACGAGTATGGAACTTAGACCAAAAGTGCTTAGGATTCTTGGGCATGACATTGTAATTATTGAAAATCAATGGAGATGGGTTATTGGAAAGGAAATCCATTGGTGGAGGTGGGGGTGGTAATGGCTGATTGATGGCTGGTTGGGGCTATGGAATAGGAATTCCTTCAGAATCATAATCAATATCAGATGATGGGGATGATGGAAGTGACTCAACGGATGATGATTCTTCCCCTCCTTTGGTTCTTCTTGACCTAATAGGAGCTTGCAATTATTGAAATTCCTTTTCTCCTGGAGTAGATCTGGTTCTTCTTCTAAGCCTCTCAGGAGAAATGGCATTTAGAAAATGCTCCAACTTGCTTATTCAAGGCCCTCCTTCTAGCGCCAATTTGTTGATAATGTTTTTTGCACAACAAAAACTCAGATCAAATATGATATCCTATCTCTCTTGAAAGGTAAATCTCTATGAAAAAAGAGATAACCCCAAGGTCTCTAATGTCAGGTCTGACAATGCAAATAAAACAACTCAGAGATAATGTGAAAATGCTGGTAATCACAAAGGGACCTTACTACAAGCAAATACTAGACTTGAATTTATGAGATCTAACAATAAGTTGATACTTCAAGCCCTAAATTTAACATAGATAATAAAGAAATAACAAAAGATAAAGGTTTCAAGATAATTCTAAGACTAATTTTAACCCTAATATTGACAATGCAAAAGATAAGATGCTCAAAATGGATCGATCCCTCATAAACTATTTTTTGTTCAACCTAGATAAATCTCCAATCTTATAGAAACAGTGCAATCTTCTAAGGTGTTAAATATTTTCAAATCATGCATATTCATTCAAGACAACCCTATTGCAATTGAAAGGAACAAACATTCATAATTGAACTAAGCACAATTTTAAGTCCAGGCTAACTTTGCAAAATAGCTAAAAATCAGCTAACTGCAAAAAGTATGGACTAGAGATCACTGCAAATATTTCAAGCATGAAACCCTAAGCATCACCAAACCATCTAAAAATAAACTTAAGCAATTCTAAAGATAAAATATCAAGAACCATGCCAGATAAAATTCAACACAAGAAAGATACCAAATCACAATATCCTTTCTTATATTAAATCACCCAAAATGGCAACAATTCTAGTCTTCTATTACAACACTTTCTTGAAGATAAACCCTAACTATTTCTCTTACAATTCGCTCCAAAATGTTTCTAACTTTTCCCGCTATTATTATATTCTATATCATCCATAAAAAATGAGGCATCATGCCAAATTTATAGAGAACCCCCCAAGATAGGTCGGCCCAAATAAGGGTTTACAAAAATAAATGCCATACAATAGGTTGGCCCAAATAAGGGTTTATAATAATAAATGCCATACAATAGGTCGGCCCAAAAGATATTTAAAAATAACATGAAATGTACAATTTGCACCAATTTCATCCAAGTCCACCTGGGGTCCCAAAGAACTAGATCCAATGCATGTGAATAATGGGAAGCACAAACTCTAATGTAGCCCTATATTAACTACTTCCCATCCTTATCTTTAGCAAGCTCCACTTCACCATGCACTACCAATAATACTCTGTCCAATTCGGCAATAGGAGGCATAGGAAAAACCTTGACCTTCCTCTCAAGAGACTTGATGTCCTCTCTTGCTTGCTTCACTGCACTATCCCAATCAGCCCTATTTGTTTGATATCTTTCAATGGCTGCAATGTAAGTTGCACCATCATCTAGCTCATGTTCAGTAACAAAACCATCATTGATTGGAGAGTAGACATCTCACCACCACTTCCTTAATTGTTCCAAACTGAGATGCTTTGGAGCAAACTTCTTTCTCCCTATCATGATTTCAAAGAAGGAGATACACTTATCATAAATGCCCATCAAAGTGTCCTCAATCTGCTTCCCTTGTTTGCGTATCCTCTTTAAGGCCCTTTGCCTCATTTAAGAATCTCAAACCATTCCCAAGGCTCTGCAACCCTTGAGAAAGGAAGAATTCCATCCTTCACTAGCTGATCCTCAGTGTGCTCCATAATTTTCATTTTCTGTAATAGGAGATCTATATCCTCTTTATCCTGGGCTAACAAATTCTTTAGCCAATCAATGGATCTCATTGCATCCTTTGTAGTTGACAAGATGTCCTTAATTGCACCATCTCCCTTTATCTGTACTCCCTAAAACCAGTTGAATGTAGCATGTGTAGTGCCCTTAATCTTTTCAAGCTTTGAAATTGTATCTTGAGGCAAGAAACTTGTAGTAGAGGAGGAATAACTAATGGACTAGAAGGGTTTCATCAACTCTTGCAAGTACCTCTTTAGTCTCTCATTTTCCTTCTCCAACTAATGCTTGGTCTAAACCTCCTTCCTTAATCAGTCAAGGATCACAACACTAGATCCTTCATACTGCTCAATGTCTTGTTCCATGGAGGCATACCCTAAATTGATGGTCTGCACATGGTAATCCTTCGCAGTCACCCCATCTCTATCCTTATTAGGAGCAGGAGTAGCAATATGGGCCACCCTATTATTTGATCCATCTCTTTGAATTCTGGAAATGACTTTGGCTTTCTTCTTTATTTTACCTTTTCCAATGTTAGCCAGTAGGTCATCCCAATTGGGAGGAGTGTCCTCCACTATAACCAGTTTTCTCTTCAACTCTTTATCCAGTTAACCTGGAACAATAGACTCTGACTCCACACTATATTTTCTATCATGTTCCTATTGAACACTGGGTGCATCTTTCTCAATGCTTGGCTCTTCATGGATCTCCCTAGCTGGATCCTCCTTTTCTCTACATTTCACCTCCCCTTTGTCCTGTGCTGGAAAGGGAATCTTGGCCGGTATCTCCTCCTTTTGAGGGGATTCGTCCTTAGGTACCTCTGTAGGTGAATCTGCATAAGCCACTGAGGGAGACTATATTACTTTTTCAATTTCTGCCTCTGCATTGTATAGATCTCCCTCCTGGAATTCTTCTTCTTCCAAATCCTTAGGGTCTTCAACATTCTTTGGCTCATCTAGCACACTGCCAGTCTCTTGAGAAGGGGGAATTTCCTCTTGTTCAGTAGCAGGAGTAGTCATAGAAACACTTCCTTTTAGTGCAACATCCTTTGGGGAAGGAGTCCTTGACCTCCTCATGTACACTTACGTTTTCTCCCCTCAACTCTCTACCTCCACCATAGGTTGTTCAACCTCCTTATCTATCCTGGAAGTCTCCCGCTATGACTATTTCACAAGTCTTCTTTTCTTGGATAAAGGAGTAGTGGCATCCACTCTTCCTTTTCTTCTTCATCTCTCTCAACCCCTTTTCTCCTTGAGACATTCCTTCTCTTCTCGACAATGGGCTTTCTTTTTTTCCCTGCTTCTGCCAACTCTTCTGCATGAACATCTCTAATCTTGATTTTGAAAGAAGAGCCCACCTTGGCCTTACCTTTGGGATCCTACTCATGTGAATCCTCAAAATAAGAATGGGACTCCAAGTCTCCCATCAAGTCATAGGTGCACTGCACACCTTCACCCTCCAGTTCTAACATTTTGTGCTTAAGCCACAACTTAATGTACTTAATCACTGGAGTCATAATTTTCTCCAACTCTATCTTTTCCTCCTCTAGCTAGTAAACTTCTCCAACTGGCTTGTCCTTCATAGCCTCAAAGATGACCCTAAATCAAATTCCCATCCTCTTAAACTTGATCAGGAATTGCCTTTCTATTATATAACCACACTATGTCCATTAGCAGCCTAGAGAATTTATTCTTTC
>CM021102.1:117346057-117495767 GCA_007115665.2 Sequoiadendron giganteum
ATGTTCAAACTGAAGAGGTTGTAGAGGCAAGGAAACAAAGGAAACCCATTTCCAAGAAGAGAAGGCATGCTTCAAAGAGAAGGGGGGCTAAGAAAGATGAAGGGGAAAAGGAAGAAGTGGATGTTACTGCTCCTTTGACCAAAAGAAGAAGACTTGTGAAGCTATCATAGAAAGAAAAAGAAACATCCAGGACTGAAAAGGAAGTTGAGCCACCTATGGTAGAGGTAGAAAGTTCAGGGGAGAAAACACAAATATACATGAGGCAGTCAAGGACTCCTTCCCCAAAGGATGCTACAAAAAAATGAGGTGTTCCTATGACTGCTCCTACCATTGAACAAGGGGACATTCCCCTTCCTCAAGAGACTGGCAGTGTGCCAAAAGAGAAAAATAATGCTGAAGATCCTACGGACTTGGGAGAAGAAGAATTCCAAGAGGGATATCTCTAAAATGCAGAGGTAGAAATTGACAAAGTAATCCAATCCCCTTTGGTGTCCTATGCAGATTCAACTACAAAGGTACATGAGGAAAATTCCTCTCAAAAGGAGGAGATATCGGCTAAGATTCCTTCACCAGCATAGAACAAAGGGGAGGAACAGTGTCAAGATAAAGGGGATTCAGTTAGGGAAACCCCTAAGGAGCCAAGTATTGAGAAGGATGCACCTAGTGCCCAACAGGAACAAGACAAGCAAGATAAAGTGCAGACAGAGTCAATTGTTCTAGGGTGGCTGGATACGAAACTGAAGAGAAAACTGGTTATAGTGGAGGATAATCCTCCCAATTGGGATGACCTAATGGCTAACATTGGGAAAGGTAAAATAAAGAAGAAAGCTAGGGTCATCTCCAGGATTGAAAGAGATGGATCCAATAATAGGGTGACCCATATTGCTACCCCTTGTCCTGATAAAGATAGAGATGGGGTGACTGCAAAAGATTATCATGTTTAGACCATTGATCTAGGGCATGCATCTATGGAACAAGATATTAAGGAGTATGAAGGCTCTAGTGTTGTAATCCTTAGTCGATTGAGGAAGGAGGTACAAACCAAACATGAGTTGTAGAAGGAGAATGAGAAATTAAATAGGTATTTGTAGGAGTTGATGAAACCCTTGTAGTCCATTAGCTCTTCCTCCTCTAGTGTAGTTTTCTTGCCTCAAGAGACAATCTTCAAGCTTGAAAAGATGAAAGGCACTACACATGCCACAGTCAGTTGGTTGCAGGGAGTTCAGACCAAAGGAGATGGTGCTATCAAGGATATCTTGTCAACTATAGGGGATGCCACGAGGTCAGTGGATTGGCTAAAGACTGTGCTGGCCTAGTGTTAGAACCAAACTTTCCATAATAATTCTAGGGTTTTTCCTATTATTTTCCACAATTTTCCATTAGAATCCTAAGGTCTTTACCTATTTAAACCCATATATTTTCCTATCTTTCATAAAATGATTCATTTATTCCCCATCCATGAAGCCAAAATGACATATATTCTACTGCTAGCTTTTACCCTTTGAAATTACTATCCTTTTGATTCCTACCGCTTTGCCATAGACAACCATCAAACCATCCGCAATAGCACAATGGAGGCAAGCCACAGTCACAATGAGTATTATCGCTACACCACAAATAATCATTTGACTGACCGCGGTGATGGAGGGTGATGGTTAAGGAGCAGGGCATGAAGTGTTTACCACCACACCATGCACGGTCAATTCATTGACTGCAATATTGTGGTGGCAGTGAGATAACTGGTGAGAAATGGTGAGTTGATGGGGGGGATAATGGTTGACGAGACACCACCATACCGCACAAGGTTAGGAAGTAGACCATGGTAAAGAGGTGGCCAAAGAAGATGACAGTTAATGTTGGCACCACACTACCGCTGACAACAAAAGTGAAGGTTGTGGTAGGGCAATAGATGAAAGGAAGACCATGATGGTTAAGACCATGGTGGTGCGGTGGAAGGAGATAGTCAGCGCAAATGGTGAAAGAAGTGACAGATTGAAGACATTGTGGTACTGTTGGTGGGCAATGTAGAGGCTATGGTAGCGCAGTGGAGGGTTAGCATGCAGTAAGGACAATGATTGAAGATGGTCACTGCCACACTACTAGTCGGTAGAACAAAGACCACGATAACACAGTAATAGTGAAGAGGATACCATGACAGTCTCACCGCAATATCGCGGCTGATCAACAAGTTGACCATGGTTGAGTGATAAATGTAAATGAGGCTGCAATGAAACTAATAAAAGCCATGGGGAAATAAAAATAAAAGGGAAGGTAAGGTGTAAATTTCTGATAAGATAAAGAATACAAGTGGGAAATGTATTAAGGAAAAATAAAAGACATCAGGCTATAGTTTAAAAACATTTAATTTTCTGATAAGGAAATATAATTGAGTGTTTTAATTTCTGTCAGGAGAATGTAAATGATTGTAATATATAGTGAAGGGTTGTGACCCTTAAAATTTATTGTATAAATACTTGTAAAAATCAGTTGTAAGAGAGGGGGAAGAAAAGAAGATAGATAGCAAGAAGTATAGGATTTTTTAGAATTTTTGTGTTCAAGAAGACTATGTTGCATGTATAAATTTTAAGATATTGAAAGATTGTTGATTTGGTGGTTTCATTCTGGTATCAGTTGTTTGTTGGATTTTCTGCAATTATTTGATTGTCTCCAATCTGATGTTTCTTGATTATATAAGTTGAAATATCAAGTATATGTTCAATTTATCAATGCACATTTGTTGTATCTGTGTAATTTGATTAATTGGTTTCTTTAAAGAAGAATTAAATTCCTTTCAGTCAATTATAGTAATTTGGGAATCCTATTTGTATCATTAATATGAATCAAATAGTTAGGATTGATATTCTGCCTGAAGTAGGGTTTGTCAATCATATTCTTGCATGTTTGTACCAGTTATAAACTCATATGTGTATGCCAAACAATTAGAAAACTTTCTAGATAGGAACCATTCATCTAAGACTTTCATTTGACTCCATTTTACCCAACAAGACACTGGTCTTCCATGTTTCATCATTTAATTTTATTCATTTCATTTAGCATCTATTAACTGAACATATCAGACTTCACCTTCATATTACATATACTATTTATACCAAATTTTATCTGATACTACTTATACAATTTATACCAAATTTAGATCATATCTCTCCACTATCAATTTTCCATTGTGGATAGTTTAGTCAATCAAGAAGCATAATTCAAAATTTGCAACATTCATATAGGTACACCCGCCTAGGTCTAGCATAACCTTAAGAGTAGAAGGTTCAAATATATTGGTTGGCCTTGTTAGTTGGCTAAAAGCGTTGTGAGAACCTGGCAACCTCTCATGGTTCAAACCTATGTTTTTGAGACCCAACAAATTGGCAACTCTGCTAGGGAGTAACTTGAGAAAATTTTGGTGGCAAGCAACCTTTCCATATAGAGTCATTGAAGAGAGATTCACAGTAAGGAAATTTGAAAATTGACTCCATTGGGTGAAATAATAACATTTTATTTTTCTCACTTTTAAAAAAGTGGGTGGCGACTCTGAATGAACAAGTGCATTAAAACTGATAAAATAGAATATGTATCAGAAAGAAATCATCCTAGAGTTCAGACTATCACAATTTCTCAAAACATGGAAGGAAGAATTTCTTTGTATAGGGATGGTGATGGTCCTAACGACAGGAGTAAGTGGACTGGTAAAAATGAACAGGGAAAGAAGGTGTTTAATGATTTAGGCCCAACAACTAAAAAGAAAACATCAAAACCATTGGTGGAAAGACATAATTGATATAATGCATTAACAAATGAAAACAACCCATCTAAAGAACCTCAGACTCCTGAGGAGAAGATAAATCCATTCCATCGAGCAGACCATGAGAAAGTTGACGAGCTCATGGCTGATTTTGAAGCTAAAAAATTGAGAGATTTTGAATATGAGTAGAGAACAACACTTTTTGAGGAGGGACTTGAATATAAAGAAGCATCTAAAGAAAATCATGAACTTATGACCCAAAATGAGGCAGATGCACAGTGGGAATGCATGAGGCAAGAAATAGAAAGATCAAGGATAAAATATGAGCAAAGATTTTAGGCAATGAAAGAATTTGAGAAATTGAAGTTGCAAAAGGCTTAGATTAAAACGCCAATGGCTGATTCACCTAAATAAATGCCCCCTCATAAAAATAGCAACATGAGACCATCAAATTCCCCACAAACCCACCAAAATCAGCCAAAGAACCAATGTGGACATCAAAATGCTCCACCACAACATACGGGTATTCAACCACCTCCTTATCAGCAGCACATACCCCCACAAGGTCAACAATATGTGGGAAGTAGTAATCCAGTGTACCAGCATCAGCATTACCAAAATCCTCCTCCATAATATACAACCATGATCAAGTAGTTTGATTTGACCAGATTTCAGATATACCCTTACCCTCTGGATAACAATTGGAGAAACCTAGTCCCAAAATTCATAGGAAGTAGTGCAATCATAGTTGAGGAGCATCTGAGAAACTTTAAAATAGTTATTCAAGACCTAGATATGCAATATGAGAATGCATAGATGAGATTATTTATGATGTCATTGATTGAAGATGCCAAGGACTGGTTTAACATTTTTCTGACAACATTCATTAATTCCATTCATATATTTTATGAGTAGTTTCTTGAACAATATGGGAATCAATGTGCATCAAGGTTTGCTTTGCATGAGTTGGTAACTATCTAGAAGCATCAAAATGAGTCAGCTTATGATTTTAATCAGAGGTTTTTCCAAACTACATAATAAGATACCTCGTGGATCCAAGTTGGTTGATCCTGCTACATTGAGCATCTACTTGAAATCTTTTGATCCCAAGACAAGATATGAGCTTAGGAACAAAGATCCTAGGAATCTGGCTGAAGCTCAAAAGATAGCACTGACTATTGAGAATAATAGGAAAGTTGTAGGGATGTTTTCTAAAAGGGAAAACCATAGGGTTCCCCCATATGCTCCCTCAAACATACAAGAGAATACATATAGGAATGAAATACCAAGGTTACATGACATGCCCTATAATACAAACTGGAAGGATGGGAAGCCAGTAATTGATAGACCAAGGAATAAAGAGACACCGCATCCTTTAAAAACAAAAGGAGCATATATGGTAGATAAGACTCCTTGGTGCTTAGTTTGTTATGCACCACATTCCCCAGAGCATTGTGTTACAACTCTGTCAATACCAGAAGAAGACATATTAGAAAATAATGGTGGGGAAGATCATAACATCTATTTAACTCCCCACACTCTTAATACTTTGGAGCGGGAGTATTCATCTTCAGAGGAGGAAGGATATGAGTGTGATGTTGATCATTAGAAATACAATATTCATATGGAAGAGCAATAGGTTTTTTATGACTATGAAGAAAGTGAAAACGAGCAAGACCCCCTATTGTATCACGACACACTAATAGGTGCAGTATAAGGAGATCGAGTGAAGAAGAGATTAAAATATTGACTATTGCAGCAGTTGAGGAAGCTAGAAGTAAATATCAATTGAGTAACAAAATAGTGAATGAAGATGAAGGTGTTCCTAGATGAGTGTTTATAAAAAATAAAAGGGTATCAAATGAGATATCAAAGAAGGCAAGTGATAAGAAATATGATAAAAGAGAACAAAAGTGTGCTCCTAAAGAGGAAGGTAAGGAAGTCACCAGTGATAACCAAAAGCCAAGTCAAACATGTAAAGGGGAAAATTTGGAGAAAAAAGGAGAATTGATAGAACCCAAGAAGATGATTAGAATTGAAGGTACATCCTTTGATTTCATACAAGCCTTATCTCAACTAAAAATGTTTGTCCCATTAATTGAAATGATGAAGATCAAGGAATATAGGGAAGGTGCCATACAATTGATGTCTAATGGGAATCAAAATATAAACCTTGAAAATAAGGAGGTTCATGAGATTACTAATAAAAGGAAGGAGGTAAAAATTCTAGAGGCCTACTTAATGAACACACCACAGATTGACCCATTCTTCACCACCTTACTCATTAGTGAAAAATTAGTGAGAAATTGCATGATAGATTTAGGTGCTTCCATGAATATTATGCCAGTAGGGGTAATCAAATAGCTTGGTATGTGGATAGATGTGGAAGGAGGTAAATGCTATGCCATGGATAGCAGGCCTATTCTGGTTGTGGGAATAATGAAGAATGTGGAAGTAAGATTAGCAACTTACCCACAAGTTGCCTACAATATTGATATAATCGTAATTGACACACCTCCCCAGTTTGGAATGCTCCTATCAAGACAATGGACTGTAGTAGTAGGGGGCAATGTGCAGTTTGATTTATCATATGCCACTATACCAGTGAATGGAGAAGAGGTCAAGTTGTATAGGGAGCCCAGAATGAATCAAATTGTTGAAAATGCTCCTTAAGAGAAACTTAATTTCTTCTGTGATGTAGATTTGGGGAGTTTTTCTCAGCCTGAGTTGGTAAACAAAGATCCAATTGATAAAAATATTTCTAAAAATCAACAAGGGGTATGGAAAATGTACTTTGATGGGGCATGCAGCCAAGAAGGTAATGGAGCTAGAATAGTTTTTATATCACCTGATGGTTCAACTTTTAAATATTCATTTTTGTTAGCATTTGAATGTACAAATAAAAACAAGGAATATGAAGCCTTGTTGACTGGTTTGAACATAGCTATTAAACACAAGATTAAACTTTTAACTATTTTTGGAGACACAAAGTTGGTGGTGTCATAAATCAGATCAAAATATGTAGCAAAAAATAAAAGGCTGAAGAAATATAGGAATGCAACATGGGATACAATCAATCTATTTGACGCTTTCTCCATTTATTGGGTGGATGGATCAAAAAACATAATGGAAAATTTCCTAGCCAATGTGGCATTAAGAAAAGATGACATCACACTGGCACGAGTGTCTCAAATTGAGTTCAAAACAAGACCTGTTGTGCCTGACAATATATATAGTTGGTAGGTTTTTAATCATGACACTGACCTCCTAAACTTTCTTCATTGTATAGATCAATTTGAGGCTCAAGAAATTGATTTCAATGCCTTTGTAGAGGAAATGGATGGAGAACAGACAGTATTCGGGAAAAGGGTCTTACAGCTTAAAACTAATAAACTTCCCAAAGGACTTGTAGTGTTGGAGAGGGTATATGATGGAGATGACCATTCCCTCATGAAACAAACACCAGTCAAGGAAGAAGATATTGAACAGATAAATTTAGGGACTGAACTGGCACCAAGAAAAGTATATATTGGAAAGAAAATAAGCCTGACTATTCAGAGAATGTTGATTTCATTACTAAGACAATATAAACATGTGTTTGCATGGTCTTATGAAGATCTCAAAGCATATAGGGAGGACCTATTTCAACATGAAATTTCATTGAAACCAGATGCAAAGCCGTTTAGGAAGAAACAAAGACCTATTAACCCTACATTGGAACCAAAAATACAAGAGGAGCTGGAAAAGCTTAGAGATGGATGTATCATTAAACCTGTCAGGAATTCAACATGGGTTTCAAACCTAGTTCCTATAAGAAATAAGAACAGAGATATCAGACTATGTGTGGACTTAAGAAATTTGAATATGGCATCCCTCAAAGATAATTACCCTCTACCTAATATGGAAGCTATACTACATAAAGTAACAGGGTGTGAGCTATTGTCTATGATGGATGGTTTCTCTAGTTATAATCAGGTTAAAGTCAAGGAATTTGAGCAATACAAAACAACTTTTACAACTCCATGGGGAACATATGTTTATGTGAGAATTCCCTTTGGTCTCACAAATGCAGGAGAAACCTTTCAAAGAGCTATGGACTTAGCATTTGCAGATTTGATTAATGCTATAATGGTAGTATACCAAGATGACCTTATTTCTTACTCAAAAAGGGTTGAAGATCATGTAGAACATCTGGAAAAAATATTCATTAAAGCTTTAGAGTATGGCATTAGTTTGAACCCTAAGAAATGTCATTTTGCTGTCACAGAAGGAAAACTCTTAGGAAATATTGTGTCAAAAGAGGGAGTTAGAATAGATCCCGAGAGAGTTGAGGCCATAGATAGGGTTCCCATCCCTAAAACTATCAAATCCATCCAATCATTCTTTGGGAAGATTAAATTTGTTAGGAGATTTGTGTCTAACTTTGCTGAAATTGTTAAGCCCATATCAAAAATTCTAAGGGACAAAAAATAGAATGGACTCCACAAGCATTGGAAGATTTTGTATCCATCGAAAGATCCATCAAAGAAGCCAATGTCCTCAAATCTCCTGATTTTGCATAACCTTTTTAAATATTTTCATTTGCTTCCTTACACACCATAGCTGTCATTATGTTGCAAAAAAATGAGGATGGTCATGAGCAGCCTGTGTCCTTCTTTAGTAAATTATTGTAGGGGTTGGAATTGAAATATGATATAATGGAAAAATAATCCTTTGCATTAGTAAAAGCCACAAAAGCTTTTAGATCATATCTTGTTGGAGCCAAAGTGATTGCTTATGTTCCTCACACAGTTGTTAAAGACATTTTAACATAGTCAAAAGTAATAGGGAAGAGATGCAGGTGGATTAATAAAATCCAGGAATTTGATATGGAAATACATATCACCAAATTGGTGAGAGGTTAGGGTTTGGCCAAGTTGATGGCATAAGAAAATATTGAAGCAAATCAAGTTTACAATATAGAAGATGAAGGAAATGCAATTGCAAGTATTGAGCATACACCTTGGTATACCAACATCATGTATTACCTCAAAAATATGAAGTTCCCTGAAGAATTTAATGATAACCAGAGAAGAACTTTTAAATTACAAGCATCCAAATATGTATTCATAGAAGGTGATTTGTTTTGGAAGAATAGGGATGGGATGTTATTGTTATGTCTAGATGAGTCACAAGCTAAAGATAACTACACATAAGATCCTTAGGGCAAGTTATTATTGGCCAAAAGTCTTTAATGATTCTTTTTCATATGTGAGAAAGTGTGAGGGATGTCAAAAGTTTTCAGGCAAAATGAAATATCAAGGAGCTTTACCACTTAGACCTATGCAGGTTGAAGCCCCTTTTCATCAATGGGGGTTTTTTTTTTATTGGGGAGATACAAGAGAAATCAAGTGGAGGACACAGATGGATACTGGTAGCCACTGATTACTTCACCAAATGGGTAGAAGCAATCCTAACCAAGCAAGAAACAAGTAAGGTTGTGATCAATTTTTTGATGGATAACATTATTACCAAGTTTGGTACACCATTAATATTAATCAAATACAATGGGATGTGTTTTAGATCTGATGATTTTAGAGATTTTTTTAGTACACATGGTATTAGTATTTCTTATTCTGCCCCATATCACCCAAAAGCTAATGGTCAGGCAGAATCCAACAATAAGAGTCTTTTGAAAATCATAAGGAGAATGCTTGGTAAAAATAAAAAGTCTTGGGATTGAAAGTTAAGATTGGATGTATGGGAAGATAGGATTATTGTGAAAAGGGCAATTGGAAAATCCCCATATGAATTAGTGTATGGAACACAAGCTAGAATGCGTTTACAAAATTTGTTGCCAATTTGCAAATTTATCCTTCAAGAAGACATAGAGGTTCATGAACCAATGGAGGAGAGAATGGAACAATTGGTAGAGCTTGATGAGATGAGAAGACTAGCTCAAAACCAAAATATGAAGTTGCAAGCACAAATGAAGTATTTATTTGATAAAAAGACAAAAGATAGAAAATTTAAAGAAAATGATCTAGTATTGATGTGGAATGCCAGGTGCCAGGAGAAAGGAAAACATGGAAAATTTGAAGCTTTGTGGTTAGGACCTTTTGTTATTGTTGGTAAGAGAGGAGAGGATTCATCTTACTTACAAAAAATGAGTGGTGAAGAACAAGAGTTACCTGTACACAGGAAATTTTTAAAGAACTTTTTCTCTTGAAAATTATAGAGGATTAAGGGTTGCCAGTGCATGGACAACTCTTAACAAAACCTTTTAGAAATTTTCCATGCATAGTAGTATAGAAAATAAAAGATATAGGAACGACTAGTACATGGACAATCTTGGGATTCCTTTATTTGAAGTTTATCCATGTACAGTAGTATAGGATCATGTTCATCTCCACTAGCTTTCATTCTTTCCTTGATCCATAACCCTAATAAGCTTAGTCTACTCACCCAAAGATCTAGATCCTTGCAATGATCTCACAATCAGTTATCCCTAGACGAAGCCACTATTTGAACCAAAATTTCCATAAGAATTCCTGGGGTTTTCCTATTATTTTCCATAATTTTCCTTTAGAATCCTAAGGTCTTTACCTATTTAAACCCATATATTTTCCTATCTTTCATAAAATGATTCATTTATTCCTCGTCCATGAAGCCAAAATGACTTATATATTCTACCACTAGCTTTTACCTTTTGAAATTACTATCCTTTTGATTCCTACCACTTTACCATGGACATCCATCAAACCATCCGCGGTACCACAGTGGAGGTAAGGCACAGTCATGATGACTATTACTGCTACACCATGAACAATCATCCGACTGACCGCAGTGACCGCGATGATCGAGGGTGACGGTTAAGGAGTAGAGCATGAAGTGTATCATTCATTAACCACGGTATCGTGGTGAGCAGTGGTGAGTTGATGGTGGGGATAATGATTGACGAGACATAGCCATACCACATGAGGTTAGGAAGTAGACCACGGTAATGCGGTAGCCTGAGAAGATGACAGTTAATTTTGGCACCGTGCTATTGCTGACAAAAAAAGTGAAGGCCGCAGTAGGGTGGTAGATGAAAGGTAGAACATGATGGTTAAGACCTCCATACTACACATGGTGAAGGAAGAGACCATGGTGGTGTGGTGGAAGGAGATAGACAGTGCAAATGGTGAAAGAAGTGATAGATCGAAGACACCGCAGTACTGCTAGCAGGCAACGAAGAGGCTGCGGTAGCATGGTGGAGGGTTAGCAGGTAGTAAGGATGATGGTTGAAGATGGTCGCCACCACACCACTAGTGGGTAGAACAAAGACCACAGTAATGTGGTAACAGTGAAGAAGAGACCATGACAGTCTCATCGCAATACCACGATCAGTCAAAAAGTTGACCGCGGTTGATAGGTAAATGTAAATGAGGCTATGATGAAAGAAATAAAATCCATGGGGAAATAAAATCAAAGGGAAGGTAAGGTGTAAAGTACGGGTAAGATAAAGAATATAGGCAGGAAATGTATTAAGGAAAAATAAAAGGCATCAGGCTATAGTTTAAAAACATTTAATTTTCCGATAAGGCAATATAATTAAATGTTTTAGTTTTTGTCAGCACAATGTGAACGATTATAACAGACAGTGAAGGGTCGTGACCCTTAAAATTTATTGTATAAATACTTGTAAAAATCAGTTGTAAGAGAGGGGGAAGAAAAGAAGACAGATAGCAAGAAGTATAGGATTTTTTAGAATGTTTGTGTTTAAGAAGACTATGTTGCATGTACAAATTTTAAGGAAGATAACGAAAGAATGTTGATTTGGTGGTTTCATTCTAGTATCAGTTGTTTGTTGGATTTTCTACAATTATTTGATTGTCTCCAATCTGATGTTTCTTGATTATATAAGTTGAAATATCAAGTATATTTTCAATTTATCAATGCACATTTGTTGTATCTATGTAATTTGATTAATTGGTTTCTTTAAAGAAGAATTAAATTCCTTTTAGTTAATTATAGTAATCTGGGAATGTTATTTAGATCATTAAGAAGAATCAAATAGTTAGGATTGATATTCTGCCTCAAGTAGAGTCTGTCAATCATATTCTTGCATGTTTTTACTAGTTATAAACTCATATGTCTATGCCAAACAATTAGAGAACTTTATAGATAGGAACCATTCATCTAAGACTTTCATTTGACTCCATTTTACCCAACAAGGCACTGGTCTTCCATGTTTCATCATTTAATTTTATTCATTTCATTTAGCATCTATTAACTAAGCATATCAGGCTTCACCTTCATATTACATATACTATTTATACCAAATTTTATCTAATACTGCATATACAATTTATACCAAATTTAGATCATATCTCTCCACTATTAATTTTCCATAATGGATAGTTTAGTCAATCGAGAAGCATAGTTCAAAATCTACAACATTCATATAGGTACACTCGCCTAGGTCTAGCAGAACCTTAAGTGTGGAAGGTTCAACTATATTGGTTGGCCTTGTTAGTTGGCCAAAAGCATTGTGAGAGCCTGGCAACCTCTCATGGTTCAAACCTACATTTTTGAGACCCAACACCCAAGATAAGGAGGACATAGATCTTTTGCTGTAGAAAAAAAATACCATTATGGAGTACACTCAGGATCAACTGGTAAGGAGTGGGATTCTTCCTTTCTCAAGGGTTTTAGAGCCTTGGGAATGGTTTGAGATTTTGTAGATGAGGCAAAGCACCTTGAAGAATATATACAAATAGGGGAAGGATACTGAGGACACCTTGACTTCCATTTATGATAGGTGTATCTCATTCTTTGAAATTATGATAGGGAGAAAGAATTTCACTCCAAAACATCTTAGTTTGGAACAACTAAGGAAATGGTGAAGGGATGTGTACTCTCCAATCAATGAAGGTCTAGTTACTATGCATTAGCTAGATGATGCTACAACCTATATTGCATTTATTGATGGGTATCTAACAAATAGGGCTGATTGGGATGGTACAGTAAGATAGGAAAGAGAGGACATCAAGTCTCTTGAGAGGAAAGGATTTTTCCTATTCCAACTATTTCCGAATTAGATAGAGTATTGCTGGCAGTGCATGGTGAAGTAGAGCATGCTAAAGAAAAGGATGGGAAGTAGTTATATAGGGCTACATCAAAGTTTGTGCTTCCCATTATTCACATGCATTAGATTAATTTTTGAGACCCTAGGCCGACTTGGATGAAATTGGTGCAAATTTCACATTTCATGTTGTTTTCGAATATATTTTGGGGTTGACCTATTGTGTGGCATTTATTATTGTAAACCCTATTTTGGGGCTGACCTATCTTGGGGTTTTCTATAAATTTAGCATGGTGCCTCATTTTTAATAGAGATAGAGTAGCATATAGAATAATATAGTAGAGAAGTTAGAAGATTCCATATTTGAGCGAATTGTAATTAAGGTTTATCTTCAAGCAAGTGTTGTAACAAAAGACTCGAATTGTTGCCACTTTGGGTGATTTAATATAAGAAAATATATTGTGAATTGGTATCTCTCTTATCTTGAGATTTATCGGGCATGGTTCTTGTTATTCTATCTTTAAAATTTCTTAAGTTTATTGTTAGATGGTTTGGTGTTGCTTAGGGTTTCATGTTTGAAATGTTTACAGTGATATCTAGTCCATACTTTTTGCAACTAGTTGATTGTTAGCTACTTTGTAAAGTTAGCCTAGACTTAAAATTGTGCTTAGTTCAATTATGAATATTTGTTCATCTCAATTTTAATGGGGTTTTTTTGAATGAATATACATGATTTGAAAATCTTTAACACCTTAGAAGATTGCACTATTCCTGTAAGATTGCAGATTTATCTGGGTCAAACAACAAGTAGTTTATGGGAGATTGATCCATTTTGAAAATCTTATCTTTTGCATTGTCAATCTTAGGGTTAGAATTAGTCTTAGAATTATCTCTGAAACCTTTATCTTTTGCTATTTCTTTATTATCTAGGTTAAATTGAGGGTCTAAAGTATCAACTTATTGCTAGATCTGATAAATTTGAGTCTAGTGTTTTCTTGTAGTAAGGTCCCTTTGTGATTTCCAGCATTTTCATATTATCTCTGAGTTGTTTTATTTGCACTATAAAGACCTGACATTAGAGACCTTTGGGTTATCTCTTTTCCATAGAGATAGGATATCATATTCTATCTGAGTTATTGTTGTGTAGAAGACGCCATCAACATTTTATTATAGCATTTGGCACATAAACGATAACTTATTCCCCTACCAATTAAGGCCTGAATGTCTTGACTGGTTTCACTAAGGCATAAGCTTGCTTCTCAGTAACCTCATCTTTTAGTTCTTCTCCCTGTAATGATTTACTGAAGAATGATATAGGTTTCTCATATCGTTCATCATTGTTTATAATATTACTACTGCTATACTATGGAATGATGTGAAGGAGAATATCTGGAAGGGTTTGTCAAATTTTGGGGATTTTAATACAAGTTCCTCCTTGATATCTCTTTATATTGATATAAAATCATCAATAACTTCTTTTGTCGAATCAATCTTTGCACCCTTTTTTAACATCTTTGAGTTTGGTTTTACAATCTCTACAATGTTTGAGATAAATCGCCTAATGTAGTTAATCTATCCAAAGAAAGACTGGATGGATTTTAAAATATTTGGGATGGGGATCTTGTCGATAGGCTCCACTCATTTTGTATCAATTCATACTCCATCCTTTGAGACAATATTCCCCAATAGTTTACCTTCTATGACAACAAAGTGACATTTTTTGGGGTTTAGAGAAATGCCATATTCTAGTGCACTGATGAAAATATTCTCTAGATGTGCACAATGATCTTCTAATTTCTTGGAGTATGTTGTTAGATCATCCTGATATAATACCATTATATAATTAATCAAGTCAGAAAAGGCCACATCCATGGCCCTCTAAAATGTTGCTCCCGCATTCGTGAGACCAAAAGGCATTCTCACATAGACATATGTTCCCTAGGGCATGGTGAAAGAAGTTTTATATTGCTTTGACTCCCTGACCTTCACCTAGTTATTTCCTAAGAGTCCATCCATCATAGATAGTATCACACAACCTATGAGTCTTTGCAACATTTTCTCCATGTTTGGAAGGGGGTAGTTATCTTTGAGTGATGCCATATTGAAATTCCTGAAATCTACACATAACCTTATATTCCCATTTTTCTTTCTCACAAGTACCAAATTTTAGACCCAGGAGGAATGCCCGATTGGTTTGATAATGCCTCCATCTCTTAGATTTTTAATTTCTTGCTACATCTTGGAGGCTAATGTAAGGTTTATGGGTCGCTTCTTTTGTCTAAATGGTTTAGCACCAGGTTGAAAGAGATCTTGTAAATATACCTTGAGGTCATCACATGATGAAGTGGAAACATTTTTATACTTCCTAAGTAGAGCTATAAGCATTTCTCTAACCTTAGGGCTGATATTTTTTCCAATATATACCCTTTTGGGAGCCATTTTTGATCCAAGATTAATCTCTTCAGTGTCCTCATGCTAGACAGGTGTGGGTTTCAAATTGAATCTATCATGTTCATCAAACACCATCTCCAATGCTACAAGCCCCTTTGGAATCTTGTTTGTCTTAAGTTGTACCACTTCCTATCTAAAGATAGTTTGTTTTCCATCTATCTCCTCAATATAGGCATTGAAATCAATCTTCTGAGACTCGTACTGATCTATACAGTTAAGGAACTTGATTAAATCTTCATCATCATTAAACGCATGCCAATTATAGATGTTATCTCAGATTGTAGGCCTTGTTTTAAATTTTACTTATGTTATTCGTGTGAGTGTGATGTCATCTTTTTTCAAAGCCACATTTTCCAAGAAATCTTCCATTATGTTTGATCTTTCTACCCAGTCTATTGAGAATGCATCAAGCAGTTCAATGGTGTCCCAAACCACATTTTTGTATTGTTTTAGTCTTTTATTCTTTGACTTGAGAGACAATCAGCTCAGAATATCCATAGACTACTAGCAACTTAATCCCATATCTTGTAGCAATGTTCAAGCTTAACATCAATGCTTCATATTCAGCTATATTATTGGTGAGTTCAAATGTCAAGAAGAATGAATACTTGAATTTTTTTTCCAGAGGGTGAAATAAATACTATTCCAGCTCTATTTCAACTTTTACTACATGCCCCATCAAAATACATCTGCCACATGTCGCTATCATCAAATTGAGCTTCATCATTAATCCTCTCCGTGTTTTGCAACTTTGGTTGTGATTTCCCAATTCTGAAATTTACAATATCCACATCATAGAAATAATTTATTAGATTGGGATAAAAATTCTCTATAGCATGCTATGACTTGGGTTCTCTATAGAGTGATTTATTTTCCATTTACTAGTATGGTAGCATATGATAGGTCTAGCTAGACATTTCCACCTACTAGAGTAGTCTACTACTTGGACAACAACATTCCATAATAAGGAGGAGTGTCCACCATAGTGATGTCATTTATGTATGTTTCCTCGGGCTATGTTTCCAACTTCAACTCTACATCCCAGATGAATCCAACCACTAGGAAAAACCTATTATCCATTGTGTATCATTTTCCATATGTAGTGTTCACCCATAGGCCTAGCTCTTTCATAACTACCATCGACATGATGTTGATTGCTGCTCCCGAGTCAATCATGCAATTCTTACTAGCTTGTTGTTAATCAATAGTGTGGTATAAAATGGGTCCACTTGAGAGGGAATTTTCTGTTAAGGTATCACTTCTGGAATTTTTGTGGTTCCTTGTTCAACATTGTTTACTTTATTGCTTTTATCTTTGTTTTTATTTTGTTGTTTGTGGGGTATGGTGGAAATTAGTTTTAAGGGAAGTATCTTGGTATTTCTCTATTCTCATAATTTCCATTAATGGCATTGTCATCTTGATTTGAGTCAATGCCTGTGTAATATCAAATGAGGGGTGAGTTTCCACTTGCTTTGTTTTCTCTATTTTAGTGGCTTTCTTATCCTCAATTTGTATTTTAACATCATCCTTTTATTTTCTCCAGTTCGATCTTTGTGGTTTCTTTTGGTATAGTTTTTTGAATTTTTTCTTTCTCCCCTTTCTTCTGGTCACTTGAGGCATTTTCTTTGTGCTTTTGTTCTTTTATAAACAAACCCCTAGGTGTTCCTTTCTCTACATCCATAAGTCTACTCCTCAAGTTGTAGCCACCACATTTGTCCCTTGCCACAACAACCAATGTAAGGGCCCCTTTTTCTTGTTCAGTAGGTGTCCTTAACTTGAATTGTGGCATGGTGTTAGATGCATACGTAGTCTCATCCTCATCATCCTCTTGATTGGAGAAAAATTGTTGTCAGCCCATGTTGATATTGTATCTCTGGTTATTAACATCATACTCAAACCCTTCTTCAGAAGATGAGTATTCATCATCAATTTGATGAGGTCCCCACTCTAGCATATTTATGGTATGATCGTCTCTATCCTACTCATGAGACCATTCATTATCTTGTATGGATTTGGCTACTATGCAATATTTTGGTGCATGTGGCAAGTTGCATGCCAAACACCATGGACCATTATCCACCATAGGTGTTCCATGTTTCTTTAAAGGGTCAAGGGTGTCATTGAAACAAAATCTTTGATTACTTTCCACCGGTCTACCATCCTTCCAGTTGGTGTGATAAGGCATGTCATGTAGCCTTGGTCTTTCATTTCTATATTGGTTTTCCTGGCTATTTTGGTAGTTGTTAGGATTTTGTGGCATTCTAATGTTATCTCTCTTGCTGATCATTCTTCTAACTTTTCTATTATTTTCAATATGTATAGGAACTTTCTAGGATTCTGTGAGGCTATTAGGGAATCTATTTCTGAGTTCACATCTAGTTTTAGCGTCAAATGCCTTTAGATAAATGGAAAGAGCCATAGAATTTGTGGGCTCGATCCAAGTGATATTTTGTGGCATGTTTTGGAGAATATTTGGTTGAAATCGAAAATATATTTATTTTGATGTTTTTGGATGCTCATTAATTCATGTATGGAAAAATCTGGGGCGCATTGATTTCCATATTGTTCTCTGATTTGATTCTTGAAATATGTTGAGGAAGTAATTGAAGCATAAAACAAGTTGTTAAACCAATACCTAGCCTCTTCAACCAAAGACATCATGAATAGCCTCATGAGAACATCTTCATATTCTATACCAAAGTCATCTACGAATGCATTAAAATTTCATATATGCTCTTCTGCTATGATAACACTATTTCCAAAAAACATTGAGATTGCATTTATTAAGTCACTGCCAATTGGAGATGGACATACCAAGTGTCTGGATAAGTCTATTTTCCTATACCTATTTATATTTGGAGGTCCTTGTAAATAGGGGTTTTGGTTAGGTTGATTAGGTTAGTTTCAAGGTCCTTGTTGATATTGGTGGTGGGGTATATTTTGTCGGATGTTTTGGTAGGGGTATATTTCGCTTTGCAAATTTTTTTGGGGCATATGATGTTGGTGGGGTGGGACATATTGTTGGCTAGGATGTGCATAAATGTTGGCCATGGGTTAGAAAATGGTATTGGTATTATGTGGTTGTGATGTTTGTGGTGGGACATTCTGTTGCACATAGTTTGTGCTACTTGGATTTCTTGTTGCATGGGAAGGTGTTTTTGAAACCTTGGGAGCACCTGTATTCTATTGTGACCCTTGGAAGTTTCTTTTGTTGGCATTCCCACCCTATTTGTGGGGTGAAACATATTTCAAACTACTTGTGTTTTGGGATTCTACTTCTCACAACTCTTGCTTTGCTTGTTCCTCTTCTACCCTGAGTCTGGCTAACCTAGTTTTCTCTTTTATATTATGTTGTGTTTCCTCATCTGTACATGTGTCTTCTTGTGGAGTATCATGAGTTTTCATGGATACCATTTTCTCTATTGGTTCATATTGAGTTTCTTCACTGTGTTGGAGTGATATTCTATAGTCATATTCTTCCTGGTTTCTTATTCTTTCATATTCCCATTGTCCTTCAAGCTCATTCATCTTTTGAGGATCGATCTCAAAGTAGATAATATTGTGGCCTCTTGGTGGATGTCCTTTATAATTTTGGAATCTTAATCCATACAAAGGAATACAAATGGTATGTGTGATGAGAGGTTGTCCTATTGGATCTTGTTGATCATTAAGCTTTGGTTGACTTGATATTGTCCTATCCTTATTAGTAGTAACCTTTGGAGGAGTTGACCCATTTTTGTCTATCCATTTACCATCACTCTTCTTTGGACTTCCTTTTTGTAGGGATCTTCTACCATCCATATTAGGTGATATTATAATTCTTTGGTGTCTAACATCTAATCTCTTCAATCAAATATTCAATTTATCAGTTATACAATGATATCAAAGATTTGGTAGAGTCACCACCTACTTTTTCAAAAGTAGGAAAATGAAATGGATTTTGATATTAAGGTCTATATGACATAGTAAGTGGTTTATCCCAGCAGAGCCTCCTTACTTAATTATTATGAAGGCATGATTACAAAAATGTGGATTTTGGGTTTCAAAGTCTGATTTGAAAATGTTAATGACTCTATAAGGCTAGACAACCTACTATTGGATTTTCTTAAGTTAGTCCCCAATAGATTCAAAAATCTATTAGGTGCATGACTCGGATGGGGAGTGCAAATGACACAATTATGAACCTCTAGTTGAAGACCAATTTCAAAATTTTATTGACACTTAAAATGGAAAGGTTGGAACTAATTTTTTCTTGAGTATGTCCCTAGTGGAGTTGATGGTTGATTCCACAAAAGGATATAAAAGTCATGGAAAATCCTAACCTAGGAATTGGACATTCTAGCAGGTGACTAACATCTTCTTATGGTCATTCATTTACATTGTCAAACTAGGGAACGTATACTTGAAATGGAGCAGCACTGTATGTGCACTAAGAACCAGTTTCAACCATAATTTACTAGAAATAAATGCTTGGAAGGAATTCTACTTATGTCGTAGGAATGTAATGTAAAGTCTTCTTAACTTAAGCATAACTTAATCAAAGAAAAAATCATGACAACTATTACTAAGGAACAAACTATGATCTGGTCTTATGCTGCAGGAACAATATAAGACTGAGTTTGTGCTGAAACTTTGAAGAATGAAATTATAACTTATAATCAACACGAAATAAACAACTAACTACATATACTCACTAAGTGAGCCCCATTAGCAAGCATCAACTAGGTTATGCAAGAATTGAAGTCAAAACTTCATCATTTTTTATTCATAAACTTGGAATCATATACATTGATCATTCTGCTTGTAAGAAAACTAACACAAAACTCCATTTTTCATTATAATACTAATCTTAATACACTTTGTTCTATTTTTTTTTCACTCACGCAAGAGGAACACTTATTTATAGAAAAGAAACTAGCTACCTAACTCTAATAGAGAAATACATGGACATAAATGCCTCCTGACACCGAGAAACAAACTTCTCATAAATGAAAGCATATCTGTTCAACCGATTCAGAGAGAATCTAGCATTCCACTCTTCCTAGATTAATGATCATTTAGATTTCCTCCTAACGACCCGGTCAGAGAGTCTTTGTTGGAACAACTTCCTCGATGTCGTGCTAGAAATGGTGTTTACTGCAGGGCCGAGATCTACTGCGCTTTGACTCGTTCTTGCCTCTTTCAACAACCTGCGATACACATGGCGACATAAGCGAAAGAAAGCATGCACATAATAACATGATACACATTCATTAATCACAGATTAAATCCATTTCGTTATCCAAAAACCACATGCATTATATCAGTCATTCGAGAGGTCAAACAAGGCAATAAATACAAACACACAAAGATGTTAAGCTGGAGGAATATAGGAATGTGTTGCTACATAATACTACCTGATTTTAGATAAAAAGTCTTTAATCAAAGAGTTTAAAAAACCATCAACAAAAGAGTAAGGGTATTAAAAATACATCATAATATTCAAATTATGAGCATATTTAGAGCTCATCATTTTCCCCCTACTTATCCTAATGATGGTCCTCCAGCATTAAGCTTTCTAGTTGTTTCTCTAAAATCAGTAGGAGTAGCATGGCCCTCCAATGAAGTTCTGAATTTATAGTAGAAACCTTTGAAACTTTGCCATCTCTCATACCTATGGGTTTTTGAATCCTCATTAACATCTATAGCCAAATAAGGGTAAAGTGGCCACATCAAAACTGGAGGTCGAAATGTTAATGGTAACCATAACTCAAACCTTTCCTGGAGACCCAACTGCATATACTTCTCTATCCTTCTAATGGCTACTTTAAATTTCAGAGGGCTATGAGGCTCAGATTTCCTCAGACCAATAGTTAGTTTTTCTCATCTTGTTTTAATTCTGGAAGATGAAAGCTTCCAAAATAGATATGTTTGGTCTTTGAACTCATCATACACCTGCTTCTTGATATAAAATACTTTCATTCTTGTTGTAGGATCATGGAATCCATATGCAACAGTAAGCCAAGTTCTCAGAACTATGTGGGGATTTGAGCTTTCAGCTCGCAGTGGAATAGGTTCATTCCTTTCAGCCTCTTCATAAGCCTCTAATTGTTTTCCATAGCTAGTTTCATTGGCTACCCAAGACATGAGTGACCTTAGATGAATGTCACCAATGTAGAGAAGTGGATTCCATTTTGTTTCAGAGGGAATAGCAAACCATGTAGATAAAAATCACATAAAGAATTTCTCAGCCAATTGGGTGCTACTTGATATGCATCATAAAATTCCTTAGCTGTGTGAATGCCATGGTCTAAATTTCTAGAAATTCTCATCAATTGGAACCATAGAAATTTATTTTTAAGGCACATAGCATATACCCTAGGTGGTGGTCTACATTCCATAATTTTACCAGTTACCTTCATCATTTCATCCATTTTCTCTTTCATTTCTTTCATTTCCTGTTTCTGTCTTTCAATTTTCTTTTTCAATTTCTTCTTTTCTTCTTCCCAAAGACTTTGTTGAAGGTCAATTCTAGCTAAATGGTGGAAAATCAAAGTTTTAAATGTAACAAGCCTCCATGTAATCCTAAGATATTCCAAATATTCAATGAGCAAATAAACAACCAATGCTCGAAAAGTTTCAGAGGGTAATGGTGTTTCATTGGACACTTTAGATTGTTCAAGTTGTTCTTCCTCTTGCTATAGGATGGACTCCTATTGCTGCCCAGGAGGAGATTATGTTTCTCTTGAAATTTTCCCAACTGCTTCAGCCAAGTCATCAAGACTTGGCATCCTCCTTTTATTACCACTACCATGTTGTGCTTCCTCAACTTCCACTATCTCAGTTTGTAGTTCCCCAGGAATAATAGATGAACTTTGTGGAATATTCTCAGATACACTCTGAGAAACATCATGACTGGATTATTCAAATTCCTCAAGAATGACTATAATTTTAGGTTGAACGGAGGTTGAGGTAACTTTATGTTGTTTTCTTGATGAAACTCTTTTTGGCAATGTAACAGCAGCAGGAGACTCTTTCATAGCTTTCCTCTTTCTAACTTGCCTAGAGGATTCAAGCTCAGCAGGAGAACGTGATAGTGAAACTGTGGTGGCAACAGGCGTTGCTGCAGGAGAAACTACAATAGGGGAAGATGTTGTAGGAGAGAGTGGAGTAGAATGTTTTCACTTTTGAACATGAGGGCTTAATTTTGGGGTTTGTTCTACCCTAGATGACTCTCCTACCTTCGTTTTCCCTTTTCTTTTTCTACCAGCAAACCTAGTTTTTACTTGGGTAGAGGACTCTAGTGTGGAGGCTACAAGACTAGGTGCTACAGGAGTAGATGATTCTTGCTCTGCTTCCCTACTCGTAGATTCTACTCTCTTTTTCTTTTTCTTGTGTTATGCAGAGAGTTCTCTAGGAGGTTTTGGAGGTTGCAGACCCTTTTGGGCAACAAATTCTTGCTAAGAAAGGGGTGATACATCCCTCAGGGAATACTCAATCAATAATTTAATGAGGGAATGATGGGTGATATATTTTTCCTTACCCCTCTGGATTTCATGGGCACTACGTTCCAAAAGGTTTAACAAAATTTTTGGAACATTGATAGCTAAATCGTACCTCATATGACTCAATAGTTTGAAATGATAAGAATGAAAATAGGAAAAAAATCCCTTACAAGTCAAATACTTGATTATAAAGGTGGCATATTCTGAGTATGGAGGAGGTAGTGACACTCGTTTGCATCCTTGTTTGGAAACCTCTAAGGGTCCATCTGTTGGTATTGTGAATTTTTCCCTAGAAGAGATAACATATCTTCCTGAATGAAAGTTCTCTCTTATCGTTGGAAGCCCAGTTACTTCAGAAATCCACTCTTATGTAATGGCTACTATCAAACCCCACACTATAGCTTCTCCCTCTGAAAGAGTTCTCAAAAACTCCTACAACTTCCTCATTAAAGGAATCTATCCCCATAAAATAATTCAGTCATCCGCAATTGTTGAATGCCTGAACCACTTGAGGATTTTGTGTCGAGGCTTCATGAGCTTCAGGCTCATGTCTCACTAATTGGCCACCCATATTCACAAATTATCCCTGCTGAGATTCCTAAAGCTCAAACTTCTTTTGAAAATTTAAAAAAACTTTTTTTTCGTCCTACTTCTTTCTTTTCTTTTGTCACCTTTCCTTACTTTTCCAAGAATGTTACAAAGGAAAATTGCATGAAATGATTATTAAAAACTACTGAATTCAAGTAGTTAAATTTGTTGATTAGGATAAAAGCATGCAGTTGTACTTGGTAAGTACAAGAAAATAAAATTGTCTTGACAGATGTGACAATGGCACAAGAAAAAGTTTGAAATGGATTATCCTCGCCCCCTACTTAAAATTTGGTATGTGTCCACACATGTACATAAGGATAGGTGAAAAATAGGCAATAATGATTGATAGATACATAAAAATTAATGAATAAATGAAATAAATAAACGATGTGACAATAAAAGATATCGTGCACCTTATAATAGGTGCTCGTAGATGCTGGGAAAGATCACAACTCAGCTTGAAATGATGGCTGGAACAGAAACCATAAATGAAGGTGGTACAACAGGATGGATGACATGGAAGAAGATGGAACAAATGACGGTGATGGATGAAAAATGAAAAAAGTGGCTTCCTTAAAAGGAAACCTTTATTATGGGCATGCAACATAGCATTTTAAAGAGATGCTACAAGAAAAAGGCCGAAACCTTTTTTTGCAGGAAGATCAGTGGCTGCATCTGAAACAAATTGCTTCATAAATTTTTCTTTGGATGTTGGCTTATGATACAACCTAAGATGGTGCCCATTAACCAGTAGCTTGAACCGAACAGGATCTATTGTAGCCAACTTAATTGAACCATTATCAAACACATTTTCTATTTCATAAGGACCAAGCCATCTTGTAGTGAGTTTACCTTGATTTTCCTTGTACTTGGAGTCATAGAGCAGTGCCCAATCACCGAAAGAGAATTGCTTAGTTCTGATATGGTGGTCATGCCATTTCTTTCTTTCTTGCTAGATAGCTTTAGTATGCTATAGGGAAGCTTTCCTTATCTGATCCAATGCATTCAACTGCAAGAGTTGTTCCTTTTGGGCTTCTGAAAGATCATTGTTAAGCTGAAGAGAAATTCTTAAGGTCTTATGCTCAAACTCTATTGGCAACATGGAAGTTTTTCCATAGAGTAACTCAAAAGGGGTAAACCCTGTAGTTATTTTCCATGTTGTCCTATAGGCCTAGACTGCTTCAGGAAGGTGACAGCTACAATCCTTCTTATGTAATTGTACTATTTTAGTAAGGATTGCCTCTAATTCTCTATTGGTAACCTCTGCCTGACCATTGGCTTGAGGGTGATAGGGGCTAGACTTTATGTGCCTGATCTTGTAATCATTCATCAATGCAGTGATTAAGTTTGATGTAAACTGAGCTCCTTGATTAGTAACAAGTTCTCTTGGGACTCCAAACCGAGTAAAAATCTACTAATACAGGAACCCAACAACTTTATTGTCACGTACATGTGTCATTGCTTTCACTTCCACCCACTTGGTTACATAATCAATGCAAACCAAAATGTATGATTTCTCATTAGATGAAGGATCAATAGGCCCAAAAAAATACATGCCCCACTTGTCAAAGGGACTGACTACCACTTAATGATACAGCGGAATTTCATCAGACCTTGTTGGTCTCCCCATGCATTGACATCTGTCACATTTTCTGGTGTAGGCTGCAGCATCCTTGTGTAGTGTGGGCCAATAGTACCCTGTAGTAAGCACTTTCATAGATGTTCTCTTGGCTGCAATGTGCCCACCACATGGCTCATCATGACAAGCATGAAAAATTTCATAGGTCTCATCTTCCCTAACACACCTTCGCATGACTTGGTCAGGTCCTGTGTAAAATAAATAGTCTGCAATCCATGAAAAGTTAAAAGTTTTCTCTATCAGCAATTTCCTATCTTTTGGTGAGAAGTGAGCTGGGATCTTGTTGGCTGCTAAATAATTTGCAATATCTGCATACCATGGAGTTTGAGCAGCAATAGAAAATAGATGTTCATCAGGAAAGCTATTATCAATTACCTCAGGGGTGGCAAGTGTAGTTGTTTGAAGTCTTGACAAGAAATTAACCACTACATTAGCCCGACCTGGCTTATCAATAACCGTGAAATCAAATTCTTGCAACTATAGGAGCCATCTTGCTAATCTACTAGATATGGCAGGTTTATTCATGAGGTACCTTATTGCTACATGATCTGTATGAACAAATATTTGGTAACCAGTGACATAATGTTGAAACTTTTTCAGGGCATACACAACTTCTAGCAATTCTTTCTCTGTGATAGTATAGTTTAATTTAGGGCCTTAAAGGTTTTTGCTAATGAAATATATGGCATGCTCTATGGAATTCTCTTTCTATCCTAAAATTGCCCCTATGGCATAATCGAAAGCATTTGTGTGTATATGAAAGGGAAGACTCCACTTTGGTCCTTGAAGATTAGGTGCCTGAGTAAGTAAGTTCTTAAGTTGCAGGAAAAATTTGTCACAGGCCTGAGTCTAGTTAAATTCAAAATCCTTAGTCAATAAGGCATATAATGGACTGGCTATTTTTCTGAAATCTTTGATAAATATTTTATAATATCCAGCATGTCCTAGGAAGCTTCTAACATCCTTTTGTTTCATAGGTGTTTGCAAAGTTAGAATGACTTTTATTTTTGCAAGATCAACTTGAATTCCTGTTTGAGAGATATGATGGCCTAAAATAATTCCTTCTTGCATCATCATAAAATACTTCTCACTATTCAAAGAAAAATTGTGCTCCTTACATATTTTCAACACTTTCTCCAAATTTTCTAATGCTTCTTCATAAGTAACTCCATAAGTGGTGAATTCATCCATGTAGATCTCCATAGAATCATGAGAAATGTCAGCAAAAATACTAATCACTACCCTTTGAAATGTTGCAAGTGCATTACATAGGCCAAAAGGTAAGACAGAGTAGGCAAAAGTTCCCCATGGACAAGTAAAAGTTGTTTTGTCTTTATCTCCAGGGGCAATTCTAATTTGATTATACCCACTATATCCATCCAAAAAGGAGAAATACTTTTTACCAGACAATGAGTCTAGCACTTGGTCAACAAATGGCAGTGGAAAGTGATCCTTTTTAGTTGTTGTGTTCAACTCCCTATAGTCTACATAAAATCTCCATTTTCCACCTTTTTTAGGAATGATCACCAATGGAGATACCCATTGACTGTCTAAAATGGGGTGGATAAAACTAGCATCAAACAATTTTTGGAGCTCATTTTTAACTACTTCCCTGAGTGCTGGGTTTATCCTTCTTTGAGGCTGCCTAATAAGTGAGGAGCCTTACTTAATGTAGATCCTATGAGTATAGAGTTGAGGATCTATTCCCTTCATATCCCCATAGTCCCATGCAAAATCTCCGTGTTGATCTTGTGACATTGTGACTAGGGCAGTTTGTTAATATTGAGACAGCTTATTATTGATATTCAGACAGCGGCCTGGAGACAGTTCTATTTTCTTAGTAAGATCATTCATGGAGGCTACTGATAAAGGTGGTGTCTGTATTTCATGTGGAAGAAAATGTTGATAAAATGTAGGAATTTTAGGTGGCGGGCTCTTAGGATTCAGTTGTTGCAGGAAGCACTCCTGAGGATAGCTATCTCGAATAGATGGGCTACTCATATCAGAGTTGGACTACAAAATGTGTAAAATTAGGCCATCCTCACTCTAAAGTTGGGAAAATGGATTAGTTTGCAACATCATTAGCTGATCCAATGAATTGACTTCTTCAGTTTCCTCTCCTAAATCTGGCCAAATTGGTTGAGACAAGTCTGGCTGAGGCTACGCAGGTGGGTATAAAGCCAATTTCTTTGTTGACTGACCATCAAAAATTGTCATGTCTCCTGAATGACATCCTATAAAAGCATCAGTTGTGGCTAACCATGGTCTACCTAGGATGATAGGATATCCTCCCAAAGTTTCCTTAGTGGACAATATGGTGAAATTTGTCAGGTATTCCCAAGACTCAAGGTTGACAATGATATCTTCTACCACTTCATCAAGTGTTACTGTGGAACTATCAGCAAGCTACAGGATGGTAGGTGTATACCTAATAGTTAGGATATTCAAATACTCCATAGTATGCTTGGTCATTACATTAATAGTTGTACCAAGGTCAATCAAAACATTCCTTACTATCTGGCCATTAATATTTATTTGTACCACAGGACTCGTAGGGTCGGCATATTTTGGAATGACTACCTTCCCTAACATAATACCTACCAACTATCCTAGAACATAGATAGTTTGGGGATCCTTTTTCTTTCTTCCAGGTTTCTTCAAACAGGCCTCCTTAATGGCTTTCCCACAAATTGCGACATCTTTAATGGCTTGAAAAAGGGGAATTTGAATGTGTACATTCTTTAGCTGATCCAAAATATCAAAGATAGGCTATTCCATAGACTTGGATGTAGTAACTTGCAATATCTGGGGAAAATGCGATTTGGCTTGATGTTGCAGGGCAGGCTCCTTAGAGACAGTATCTGATATAGATATATGTTCAGTAGGATTAGTAGGTTATTCAGAGGCAGAGTCTGGAATCTCAGTAATTACTAGCGGCTGTGGAGCAGGGAGATTGGTTCTAGACCTGAGATGGATATCATTAATATTTAGGGCATAAGCTGGATACTGATTGGCTTTTGCAAAATACATAGGCTGTTGTTGCTGATTCTACTTATTATTAGGGTTTGACAAAGGTTGAGCAAGCGTAGGCATTTGTTTTGGAGGGCCAATCTTTGTTGTAGGAGGTGCAGGAGGTGGCATGAGGGTCAGAGGTTTTGGCTGCTGAAGCTACATGAATCTAGAGGATTGGTTCTACCATTGCTGAAAACCTCTCCATTGAGGATTCTACTGCCAGTTACCTTGGGCTGGAGTTCATTATCCTTGTGGCTGCTATCAACCTCCTTGAGGAGATTGCCATTGAGGACTCTGATAGTTAGGCTAGTGTGGTTGAGAAGTATTCTAAGGTGG
This sequence comes from Sequoiadendron giganteum, assembly GCA_007115665.2. Lineage (NCBI taxonomy): Eukaryota > Viridiplantae > Streptophyta > Pinopsida > Cupressales > Cupressaceae > Sequoiadendron > Sequoiadendron giganteum. The sequence goes on from CM021102.1 coordinate 117,374,371, forward strand.
TGATGGGCCATATGTAGGTTGCCATTGGTTATTGTAATTATAATAAGGATTACCAAAAGTCAAAGGTTCTTGAGGCATACCTTGTCTTTGAGCCCATGGGTGAATTTGTGCAATGAAGAATACTTGGTCATCATCACCCTCTACTGCCTTAAAATCAGTAGGTAATTGCTTAGCCTCTAGGTTAGCCACCATCTTACATATGCAGTCACATTTATTTTGTCTACAATGTGGATAGAACTCAACCAAGATTGCTTCAGCTTCCTCATGTTTCTTCAGAGATTGCATAGTATCCAACTATGTAGCCATGTTGTTTATGATATCCTGCTTGAAATTAGATAGCAAATTTGTGATCTCCATCCGTGAAACTCCATTAGTAGAAGACTTTCCTACTGTGGCTTGATGATCTCTACTCTTCTTAACATTTTCTCAAGAGTAGTTGTGACATATGGTCTTAATATCATCCCACGGCAATTGGGTTATATCTCCTCCTCCCATCAAATCTAGGGCATCTATATAGGTGTCATTGATTCCCCTCAGAAAAAAGTAGTTTATGAGATTCTTCATTGAGAGTATGGTCTGAATTCTTTTTCAGGGAAAACAAGAACCTTGAGATATAGTCTTCCAGGCTTTCTTCCTCCTTTTGCTGAATTCTGAATATATCATCGCCCTTACTACCACTCTTACAATATTCCTTGTATTTCTCAAGAAATTTTGTTTTCATGACTGCCCAACTATTGACAACATCCCTTCCCAAACTCATAAACCATCTAAGAGCTCCCTCCTTAAAAGTACCAGGAAACAACTTCAGCTTGTGAGCATCTGAAGTGTAATCATAGCTGCGGTAGAGGATGTCAAACTCAAACAAGAAAGTGTCTGGGTCCTCTGTAACTAGTCCATAGAACTTGGGAAGTAATGAAGAAGGAATATTTTTAAGGTTATCATTATCTTGTTGGGCCAAAAATGATGATCAAATAGGTGGATTACGTGCCATATTTGCTTGATAGAGTATCAAAGCAAATGAATTTTCTTGAGGTTCTTCGTCAACTAGGGCAAAGGGGAGTTCAGCAAGAAGGTTTTTAGAAAATGGATTGATATCTTGGTCTCCTCCTTCCTCAAGTAGATTATAAGCTCGTTCAAAATTGTTATCAATGAATGGAAGGTTAGGGATGAATCTTCCTAGAGCATCTCTTCTTCTATGCATGCAATGGACTTAACTGAAAATTGAAGGAATTTTAAAATGCTTGAATAATCACACTAAACTACTGCTAACAATGACTATGACAGGTTCTTAGCTTGACACCATCCCCGACAACGACGTCAAAAATGATGGTCAATTCCACAAAAGGATATAAAATTCATGGAAAATCCTAACCTGGGAATTAAACATTCCAACAGGTGACTAACATCTTCTTACGGTCGTTCATTTACATTGTCAAACCAAGGAACATATACTTGAAATGGAACGACACTTTATGTGCACTAAGAACCAGTTTCAACCATAATTTACTAGAAATAAATGCTTGGAAGGAATTATACTTATGCTGTAGTAACTTAATGTAAAGTCTTCTTAACTTAAGCATAACTTAATCAAAGTAGAAATCATGACAACTATTACTAAGGAACAAACTATGAACTGGTCTTATGCTGCAGGAACAATATAAGACTGAGTTTATGCTGAAACCTTCAAGAATGAAATTCTAACTTATAATCAACAAGAAATAAACAAATAACTACAGATACTCACTAAGTGGGGCCCCTTAGCAAGCATCAACCAGTTTATGCAAGAATTGAACTGAAAACTTCATCAGCTTTTATTCATAAACTTGGGATCATATACATTGATCATTTTGCTTGTAAGAAAACTAACAAAAAACTTTGTTTCTCATTATAATACTAATCTTAATACACTATGTTATGTTTTTTTCTTCACTCATGCAGGAGGAACACTTATTTATAGAAAAGCAACTAACTACCTAACTCTAACAGAGAAAGACATGGACATAAATGCCTCCTGACGCCAAGGAACAAACTTCTCATAAATGAAAGCATATCTATTCAACCAATTCAGAAAGAATCTAGCATTCCACTCTTCCTAGATTAATGATCATTTAGATTTCCTCCTAGCAACCCGGTCAGAGAGTCTTTGTTGGAACAACTTCCTCGATGTCATGCTGGAAATGGACTTTATAGTAGGGCCGAGATCTACTGTGCTTTGACTCGTTCATGCCTCTTTCAACAACCTGTGATACACATGGTGACATAAGTAAAAGAAAACACACACACAATAACACGATACACATTCAGTAATCACATATTAAATCCATTTCATTATCCAAAAACCATATGCATTATATCAGTCATTCGAGAGGCCAAACAGGGCAATAAATACAGACACACAGAGATGTTAAGCTATAGGAATATAGGAATGTGTTGCTACAAGATATTACCCGATTTTAGATAAAAATTCTTTAATCGAAGAGTTTAAACAACCATCAGTAAAAGAGTAAGGGTATTAAAAATACATCATAATATTTAAATTATGAGCATATTTCGAACTCGTCAGGAGTCGCCAATCTATTAGGTATGAGGAAAATAGGTTTCAACCTTGAGAGGATGCCAAGCTCTTTGGTAACTTTTTTGGCTAATGAACAAAGTTAACCTATGTGGTTGATGATTCTATGCACTTCAGGCTTTGCTAAGCCTAGGCGGGTGAACCTTGATAACTAATCTAGATTTAATTGAATTTAGGGCTCTATCCACAGTGACATGAGGTGTCAAATAGATGGAAACTTAATAGCTACTCCTACTCCTAGTGCTGAAATTTGAAATGTGAATGTATGAATAAGATTTTATGAATTTTTGTAATGAAAAGGGTATGACCATGGCTAAATCTATTGGGTTAATGGATTCAAGATTTGTATGATGTATGTGTCCTATTCCTAGATACATTTCAAACTATTTGAAACTTTTAGAAGTTTATGACTAGCATAAACGTGCAAGGATGTAATTATCGAGTTCTTCTTATCGATCCAAATGACCTTTTCTAGATTACTATGATTTAATTAAAATAATTTAATCCTTACTTGAAGGAGCCAGCTAATTAAACCACACAAGAATAGAAAATGTGCCTTGATAAATTGAATATATACTTGATACACCAATTTAAATAATAATGAAATATCAATCTTGGAGACAAACAGATAATATTTATTAATTAACTTGACAAAAAATTGAAACCAAAATTTTGGAACACCAATTTAATTCTTCTTCTCCATTTCTATTACTTCATAAAATGATACATGTTGTATATCAGAAATCTTCTATGTTGTGGAAATACTTATGCTAATATTGCTGCTATTCTAATGATGATCTAATCTATTTTTTATTAAATTTGGCTTATTTTCCCTTATATACGAGAAGCTACAAGCTTCAGGCCTCTACATCAAAATTTGTGTTGTTTCTTTACTAAAATATTAACAAGTATATTAGAAATAAACAAGAAATAACTAAGAATTTTGCAACAATCTGCGATTCACCATGGTTCGTTAGTCTTCATTAGGTACCCATGATCACCTAAGATCTGCCCAATGTCCATAATCCATGATAACACATCAGATGTTATGAGACTTTGATAACCCCTACTTCTCATTTTGTTTGAGAGATAAACAAATTAACCTTAGATAAGTGCTCAATATATCTTGTTTTAGCATACGTGTTAGCATTGCTAATGATATCTTTCATGGCCAATTCCAGAGTAAAGATTTGTTCCAATTGTACATGTTCCTTTTCTATCACTCTTTCCTCATCGTTTATTTCACCAAGGGCCACAAGTAGATATTGAGCAAGTTCATCCTTCCATACATCTTGTTCTTTCAACACCCCTTCTTCATCAAAGAAATTTGGTAGAGCCATACTCAAAGATTGGTTGAATTGACTAAGTTCTTGCATCAGTACGGTGTGAAATTTTTCATACATATCTATTAACTCTTTATATTACTGGAATACTTTCTCACCAATATTCTCCTTGGCTTCTATTTGTTCTTTTATTTCTTTCATTCTGAGGTGTAATCTATTATGTTTTTGATAAGTTGTAAATTTCTTGCTATGGATCACCCAAACCTTATTAGTTCTCTTGAGAACCTTATGAAATATCTTCCTAATCAATTATGAAGCCATTTCAAATATAGTGATTTTTAACTTCTTTCCCTATTCCTCATATTTTTGTTGAATTATTTCATTTTTTTGCTTCCAGTATGTGGTTTTAAACATGGCTTCAAGTACCTTTCTCTCACAATCCACCAGCGGAGAAAAGATATCTGAGGAAGAAGGTAATTTATCTTTGTAGTTAGTCACTTCTTGCTTTAACCTCTCATTCTCAGAAGCAAGGCTCCTATTATCTCTTGTCAACTTTTCAATATGTGGTTTGGTGAACTTAGCAACATTAATATTCAATTCGGCTAGGTCTCAATGGGATTTCTATCTCCTACTCCTTGTACCAAAAGGTGACCAAAGACATGATTGGGATCATCAATAAGGGTGGGCCTCTTCCTTGGTGGATATAGTGCCTAGATCTATATAGTGGAATTATCTAGATTATATCCTAAACTAATATAAATATTATCAATAGCTTCATCTGTGAGTTGCAAAGTTTTATTTTCCCTTCTCCTGAAACTATCAAAGATTATGGTTGAGTTGATTTCCCATCTTGGGAGGAGCATAACCCCATCCTCCTATAGTAGTTCTCATCCTCTCTCAGGGGTGATATTCTCCATATCACTATCGAATTCCTTTTTTAGTTCTCTTAAAGCATCATCCTCCTATTCTAGACTAATTTATTTCATTTTATCTCTTAGCATTTTCCCTTTATACTCATAAATGAATGATTTAAACTCCAAGGTTTGAACAAAATAACTATCTGAAGTAAACTCTAAATTGGCACAGTGCCTCACATCATCATAAAGTTTATTTGAGGCTTCAAATGAGACTATACTCCTTTCTGGTGGCAATTCATATTGTGGGATGGTAGGAGCATTTATCTATGCAACTTAATCCTCCTCTTCAGAGTCATCTTGCATGTGATGGGAGTTTCTACTCAGAAGCTAACATCCAGAGTGGGTTGTGGTGATGAATTACCTAGATGAATTATATTTTTAGCTTGGTTTCTAGGACAAGTATCTCTCCTTTTCTTAAAATCTCTAAGAGACACATCTTCTTACAAGTCATCTTCATGGAGGATCAATTGTTCATTTCTCTCCATAGGGTCTTGTATTTCATGGAAGGCCTCTATATATGATGAACTATGGTTTTTATTTCATGCCTCTACCATTACCACCATATTGTATGCAACTCTCCTTTTTGTAGCTTGAACCTCATCATAATTTCTAATCACATCATCGACAAAGAATTTATGTTCATACTTTTTAAGTTTTTGTGTCATTTTAGCACTCTGAGTGAAGTGCTCGGTATCAAAATTTTCTCTCTTGTTTCCTTGTGGCATGCTGTAATAATCTAACTTGCTACCAATTGAATCATATCCATTCTTGGAAACAATAGTAAAACCACCAAAACACAAGGTGTCAAGCATGAGGGACTATTTTCCATAACTTTTAAGGTGCATGCAATTAGAATAAGCCAATTTCCTTACTATTTCAAAGTGAGCAACTTTTTCAGGGAATATTTTGGGAAAAAGTAATCGAGCTACCTCGAACCCATACACTCTTATCACAGTACAATTATCATATGTGTACTAGTCTCCCCAGTTTTGGTTCAATTTTCCATTTGTATTCTTCTCCTTATGTCTAAGAAATCTTTGTATTTCTGGGGAAAATTTGTATTCACAAGGATGGCCAAATAATTTCTTCAAGGGCTTCACAAAATATTCTTCAAAGTACAAGTAATATGACCTCCCGCACCTACTATCCCAAATTGAAGTCTACATTTGAATTTGTCTTATGTTTTCATTTTCAACCACATCGTTGATTCTTAGCTCTTCACCCCAAATTCCCATGGATTTCCCTTCATATAGAATCATATGCATAAGCAAAGAATAATGTCTGAAATTATTTGTCACTATTAACTTTTATGGAAGAAAGTGACCTATTATAACCTTTGCCAAATATTCTGCATAGTTGAATTGTCTAGCATCTTGTTTCTAAATGTATGCAACTAGGACAATAGGATCTATAGCCATCTCAGTAGGAACATCTATTCCCAAGACTCATCCAACTGAGTAATAGGTATATTGATAATATTCTTCAAACAATTTGATAGAAAATGGAGGTTGTTCATTACTAGAAAATATTATGAGTTGACCTCTTATGTCTTGGGGTCTATGCATAGGAAGTTTCCACCTTTTTTAACTCATTTCCATAGTGTGATATTACTCCAAAATATCTTTAATTCTTAGTGACATTTTCATAGATAAATCCAATTGAAAAACCATAGAAATATAATCCTTGCTAATGGGGAGAAAATGTGATCCATCATGTGAATGAATCATCCATGTTTTGCAATCATACATTTTGGCCAGCAACTTGATCAATTCCACATTCATAAACACATTCGGCATTACAAGATTTCCTAAATTCATATTCCATAAATTTGACACAGGCTTATGCCTATAATTCTTTCTATAATAGTATATGAATAAGTCATATCCTCATTGTGGAGTCCACACATCTCCTAGGTTTTTGTGTTTATCTTCTATTTTATTGACTGAAGCATTTAACTATCTTTGGTCCAGTGCTAGGACATTGTTCAATTAAGTCTTGATTTAATGGTCGTGTTTCTATTTTTTGTCTTTTCACTTTAGGTTTTTTTAATGTTCCTTCCATGCTTTTATGACCCCATTTCTTTTTTAATTTAAACAAATTATTATAGAATCTTTAGATGAGTCTTGGATAATTACTTGAACTAGTGCCACTTTCTCTAAGCTTCTTTCTATCGAGCGATCCCACGTCCTCCAATTTTCAACTCTAATTCACTAACACTCTAAGATCTTATGAGAAAATTATATCAAGATTTGGTGCATACCAATCGATTATGGTTCATAAATTTCATTCCTACCAACTTGTTGATCAATGGTGACATTAATTTCATTTGTCTCTTCAAAAGCTTCACCGGTCATGTCAACTAGGTGAGAGGTGCCTTTTCATTGTGTCGAAGAGATAGTGGTTTCACTCTCACCAATGTCTCATTCTCCCTTTGATATCCTTGTCCCTTGTTTCCTTTTTAGAGTTTCAAAGGGACATATAATTACTTCTCTTCGATATATTATAGTCTCTATGAAAAAATTCCTTTGATGTTACTTAGTGTGTTCTTTATATTCCTCCTCTTGTTATCAGTGTGATCAAAGAGACTTTCATTAGTGTCTTCCTGATTTAATCTTGTCTCTTTGATATTTTATTTCTAATTGTTTTTGTAGTGTTGAAGGGACTTGTACATTACTCAGTTCGATAATCTAATGTCTCTTATAAATTTCCATTTTTTCAGCCGTTTCTTGGATGTGAGAGTTGTTCATCAATTATTACATAATAATCAGTTATGTTTGAGAGATTTTTTTGTTTCTTGAATAATTTGGCACATTTAAAATATTAGGCTTTCTTTGGTGTCTTGCATTTCAATTTATCAGAGAGACAAGATATCATTTTCCTTTGAAATACTCAAGTGTTTGAAATATCCCTTTTTGGGTTGTCAAAGAGACTTGTAAATATGTCCCTTCGAAATATGGTACTCTCTTCGATATTTCATGTTAGCTTGTTTCATTAGATTATCAAAGAGACTGAGGTACAGCTCTCCTCAAAATGGAATTTTCTAATAAAAATGTGTTTATTCTCATGGAAGACAAGGGAAAGTACATATTAAGGTGGTAACTATGGGAAAGACAATTTTTGAATAATATTATAATAGAAACGGATTAAAAAGGGGTTTTTTTAATAAAAAAATCAAGGCTTATTATGAAAATGTGATGGATTTTTAGGAATAAAACCCATGGTGTAAAATTAAATGGTGGTGAGGACTAGTGAGAATTTGAGGTTAATTTTTTGGTTCTAACACTTTACACACAAGCCTTGCTTTATTTTTGAGGTTAATTATGTTTTTATCTATTGGTCTAGGAACTAATTACCAGGTTTGATTTTTTTCAATCTGCATAAGTTCTTCCATTTCTCTCATCCAATGCTCGCCTTTACATGTTTCACTTATTGTCTTAGGTTCAACTGCAGAAAGTAAACACAAATTTATTTCAGCAATAGTAGCATCTCTACTTCTTGTCAATACTCATTTTATCTTGTCTCCAATAATTTTTTCTTCAGAATGATTCTTTTGCACATATTTAGGTGTCTTTGGGGACACCATCGAAGCTTCTTCCTCATTCTAATTTTCTTGTTCTTCAACAACTTCTTCTACTTCTCTACCATCAGATTCATCTGATACATATCCATCAACTTCAATTGAATTCTTCAATGCTTCATCAACCTTAATATTTGTCTTTTCTACAACCTTTCTTAGTCTTTTATTGTAGCATATATTAGGAATAAAAATCCTATTCACTATTTGTTACATTTGATTTCATATAATACAAAAATTCATGTGACCAAATCCATTTTATAACCCACGTTAATTAATAATCCCATGAATATGACCTTTGGCACATAAGCATCTCCCTGATCATAGTTAAGTGAAAACTTTAAGAGAAATTGATCCTAATCGGCAAGATAATGTGTATGCCTTTCCGATCAACAAGCCATAGCCCTTTATTGAATAGTTTCTGCATATCAGAAAGAGATGAATAAATTCATAGCAATCAAAGATCCCAAAGATAATAGGTGTGCATAATTGGGAAGATAATACATAACATTTCACCGATGAAAAAATCATTGGCAAAAGCAAGCTTATCAGAGGTAAATTTTCAAATCACATCATGCTCGTGAATCACACTGATCGAGACCTTATCAGGGAGAAACATATAAAATTTCACCGATGAAACAAGAGAATGAGTGTATCAGAAAGACATATATGATCAGAGTGGGTTCCTCAAATCTCTTCAACTATGCAGGTTACTCCGATAAGGGAAACTAGACAAATTTTTGGTGAAAGTCCCACCGACTTATCCCAATGAACGAAGTGGTAAAGGAAACACATCGGGGAGACCAAGTATATTAGGAAGGAATCCTATTCTCTTAGCAATGATACATGTCAGCCTGATGGAAATATGGAATGACTAATATTTGTTGGAAAGACATTGGGTGATGCTTAAAAGGATTTCTAATGGTCCAAACCACCCTGATATTGGGTAGACTTCATAATGTTCTCCCTGAAACATTTGGAATTGAAAAGAAAGGGAAAAGGTAGTTGTACAATATCGGTGGGAGTATTAAGTTGTCTACCTGATTGAATAGGAGAACCAAAGGGACACTTCATATAAAAGGGGCATTCAGTTAGTCTTGGTGATCGTTTATGAAATTATAAACAAGGATAGGAGCCAAAGTAAGCACATAGATCGGCTTGAGACTAGAAGGGTTCCATCGATGCATATTGTTGTATTGCTTTGACATTTCAAAATTTGAAAATCTCATTGCATTAATTTCCAGTGGAGGACATTAATGGCTGTACAAATGAACCTTATATGAAAATTTCTAATTGAAAAGATATTGAACCAAAAGAATTTTCAGAAGTTTTATCAAAGAAGGATGAAAGATTCAGCGAAAGTCACAGGATTTAGTGTGCCCAAAAACATACAAGTGAGCATACAAAATATCCCTGCAATTGATAGATTGTAATACAATTTCATCATCTTGTAGAGAAGTAAGATGGAAAGTTCTATAAAAACAAAAAACAAGAAGAAGCAAGGTGAAAGTAGCCAATCTAAAAATAAGAAGTAGAAAACCAAAACGGGGCAGGAATAAAAAGAAAAGAAAGGAAACTAAACCAAGACCTCATGGATCAATTGCCTGGTTCAGGGAAAAAATTTAGAAGGTTTGCACAATTGAGGGCTGATGTAGAGATATTAGAAGATAAATGAAAACATGTAGGTGATGTGTGGACACCCATTAGGGGATATGAATTTTTTATGTTTCATTATTCTTGAAGAAGTAGATTTGAACTATTTTGCAACCCTTGGAATTTCAATTTGGGAAAATTGGTTGTTCCCAACATCTTTGTGATGCAGAAGCATCCTTGGTTCTTGGCAATATTGCATTAGCAAAAAATATTTCCTTTTAGTTTTTGTTCTTGTTCCTATTCAAGTTGGGAGATCTAGTGTTTCTTCATGTTTGCACAGTTGCCTTATTCCAAGTTTTCAGCTCATTTGGATCTTTTTCTGACAAGTTATCACATTTGGATTAAGTGACAATTTTTGGTTCTAGCCCCAAAATAATTTCAAACCCTAACAACTAGTTGGATTGATCATGAATCTCACCCATTTCTCATGGATCCTCATGGTGTGTTTAGATTTTTTCTATGGGGTTTCATTAACCTTGCAAATATGTCCACACTTCATCATGCACATCTACCGTGGAAGTATTTCAGATTTGAGGCCAACTTATTCTTGCACATGTTATGTTTTCTTCCTTGGAGATTGTAATGATCTTTGGCCAAAATGGATGTTTCTTGACCCATGGATGTGATAAATAACCTGCATTAGATCTTTAGAAGAGTATTCAATCATAAGGAAGTAGATTAAGAAGACTGTAAAGTTTGATCGGTAGGATTTTTCATTCGCATGTATGATCTTTATATTTTGAGCATGTTGTAAATCGGCCTATGAGCTGAAGTTGAATGCCCAAATGTGGTAGAATGTATGTAATCTTATTTTGAGATAATAAGAATGTTGGCATGTGTGATTGACTCCAGTTTCTACATTATTATGTGCTATGTTTGCTGCATTTTTTTGGCTACATGGTTGGACAGATTTCTTTGAGAACCCTCTCGCCATGACTGCTTCATTTGGTATCATAGTTGGTTGCTAATCTGGTTGCAAATACTAAGTGGGTTGTGAATCCTTGTGGAAGTCCTAGGGTGAACAGAGTGCAGAGTTGAGGCAGGATGTGAGTTTGTTCAATAGATCGCTGAGAGAGAGGCAATTGGAACCTTGTAGTTAGCTCGGCGAGCTGAGGCAGTTGCACCTGAATAGAGGAAGATATGTCATTGAGAAGGATGAACCTTAGAAGAATGGAGTAGTTGATGGAGGAATTTTAAAATGAGATGAGGAATGAGATCTGGAATATCTTGGGTGGTGTGAGGAGAAACCCTGAACTAGAAGATGAGTATGAAGAGGCTGCAGAAGAGCTTGAGGTTGAAGAGGTAGAATAAAAAATAGATGAGCAAGAAGAGAGATTGTTGAGAGTAGTAGCACAAGATATTAAGAGTCATGGGGTGGAGGTTTCTAACTTATTTGGTACATTGAATCTAGAAGACTTGATAGACTAGATAGGAGAGTTGGAAGACTATTTTGAGCTTGAGGATATTAGAGACCCCTTGAGGGTTAGGTTGGCACAAACTAAGTTGAAGGGGCATGTTTCCTTATGGTGGAAAGGGTTGCAGAGAGGCAAAGTAGAAAATGAGGAAATGAAGATCACTCAGTGGAGGATGATGGTTGTGAGGTTGAAGGCTAACTTCATTCTAGGAAATTATGATATGGAATTGTTTAAGAAGTTGTAGAACCTGAAGCAGAAGGATATGAGTGTGAAAGAGTACATAGACTAATTTTACAAGATGACAATTAGATTTGGTCATAGAGAGATGACTAGGGAGAAGGTGGATAGGTATGTAAATGGCCTTAGATTTAATATTTAGGATGAGATGAGTATGTTGAGGATTTCCATAGTTGAGGATGCCTTCCAATATGCTCTTAAGGCAGAGGATAAAGTGAAGAAAATACAACAGAGTAACCCTAGAGGGAAAGAGAAGCAAATAAGCAGTAGTAGGGAGAAGCTGACAAGTGAAGAAGAACTAAGACCTAAGTGGAATAGAGAATTAGATCAGAAGCTGCAAAGGAAAGGAAATGGTAGCAGATAATTCCTTGGAAAATGTTTTAAGTGTGGAGAAATTGGACATCGATCTTTTGAGTGTCCTAAAGGATCAAGCAAAGGGACTAGTAAAAAGAATTGCATGATGCAAGAAGAGTAGGTAGATGAGATACAGCCTAAGTAGGGAGAATCCATGATGCTTAGGAAAGTCTTGATGAGTTAGAACAGGGAAGATATGGGGACTTCACAACGGAAGAGTCTTTTCCAAACTGTGTGCAAATCAGGAGGTAAGTGTTGTAAGTTTATTGTGGATAGTGGAAGTACTGACAACTAGGTATCTGAGGAGATGGTAGCGAAACTTGGTTTGGAGAGGATTCCACATACTTGTCCTTATAGGATATTTTTTTTAAAAGATGATCATATTATGGATGTAAAAGAGAGGTGTTGGGTGATCTTTAACATTGGACCCTTCAGGGATGAAGTTCTATGTGATATTTTTTCTATGAGTGCATGCCATGTTTTGTTGGGTAGGCCTTGGCATTTTTATAGGGGAGCTATGTATGATTGTAGAAGAAATTTAATTATTATAGAGAAGGATGGAAAAAATTTTACCTTGGCTTCTTTGAAAGATAAGGAGGAAGTGAGAAATTTGAGTCTGACGAAGAGATGCATTGCAGATGTTGTGCCAGAGAATGACAGGGATTTGAAAAGGGATTTTATGATTAAGTATGAAAGCAAGATGGTACCAGTGGAATGTAAGAATAAGGTTGTGTAGCAGAAAACTATGGTTGTAGGGAAGATGGAGTCTTGTAGAAGGAATAGATTAGAGCAGTAAAAGAAAGTGATTGGTGGTAATTTTCCTTTACTATTGTACATAGATGTGAAACAAGAAGAAGAAGGTGAAGGGAAGAAGAATTTGAAGAATCAAAATAGAGAGAAGGTATAGACAAAGAAGACATTTGGATCAGAAATGAGCATTGGATCTATATCCTGAACCTTTTCAGATGTTCATGAGTTCCTCTCATGGAACAACGTTTCTCACCTAAGGTGTCTGATGCAGGAGCATCCTTGGTTCTTGGCAATCTTGCATCAACCAAAAATATTTCCTTTTAGTTTTTGTTCTTATTTTGTTCCTGTTCAAGTTGGGAGATCCAATGTTTCTTCATGTTTTCTCACTAGATCTCACGTACCTAGGATCACATTAAGGATGTGCTCAATTTCCTTATTCCAAGTTTTCAGCTCATTTGGATTTTTTTCTAACAAGTTATCACTTTTGGATTAAGTGACAGTTTTTGGTTATGGCCACAGAATAATTTCAAACCCTCATGGCTAGTTGGATCAATCACAGATCTCACCCGTTTCTCATGGATCCTCATGGTGTGTTTAGATTTTTTCTATTGGGTGTCGTCGACCTTAAAAATAGGTTCATACTTCATCATGTGCATCTATCGTCGAAGTATTTCAGATTTGAGGCTGACTTGTTCTTGCACACGTTATGTTTCCTTCCTTGGATATTGTAATGATCTCTGGCTGATGTAGATGTTTCTAGACCCATGGATGTGATATATAACTTTTATTAGATCTTTAGAAGAGTAGTCAATCATAAGTAAATAGATTAAGAAGATTGTAAAGTTTGATTGGTAGGATTTTTTGCTCGCATGTATGAGATCTGTATTTTGAGCATGTTGTAAGCCAACTTGTGAGCCAAATCTGAATGCTTAGATTTGGTAGAATGTAAGTAATCCAATTTTGAGATAGTAAGAATGTTGGAATGTGTGGTTTCCTCTAGTTTCTACATTATTAGGTGTTATTTTCACTGCATTGTTCTAGCTGCATGGTTGGATAGTTTTCTTTGAGAACCCTCCCACCATAACTGCATCACTTTGTGAATATAGACCTCATAAAACTTTTGGACAACTATTATAACCTAGACATTAAAGCCATCTACAACTCACAAGGAGAACCTTTCATACATGTATCCAAAATTGCACTTTGTTAAGTTTTTGGCCTAGATGATACATGTGATTAGCCTATCGTGCATGAGGAATTAGAAAAGGAATACTAGAGGATGGACACTACCTACAAAGGATGGAGGTTACCATTACACAAGCCTAGAAAAGATGGAAACCTAGTACCACTTGAGGAGGGTGACATACCTCCCTTCCATGTTGATTTTTTCAAGCCCTATCTAAAATACACTTAGTTCTCAATAGGTCAAGTAATGGGAACATAGCTCTCTGAATTTATATCTCTAGGGCCAATGGTGATCGTTGTAGACATACAATGTCACACTGCAAGACCTTTCGATTTTGCTTCACACCTTGCTAGAGGGATTGAATTAGGGTTGACTGCTATCAAGAATGGTTCTCCAATAACGCACTTTAAACATTATTCCCCTCTCATGCACATGATATTGTACTATGGACAAGAGTTAGGGATGTGTCCAAAGGAATTGAGAATCACACAGTTGGATAAGGAGGGCCAACCATTACCACTACAATTATGGAATTCCGTTTGGGACAACATATTTTCCAATTCTAATTATGTTTATTTTGAGGAACACTTTGTCAAGAAATTGTATAGGTTTTATGGTCACCAATGTTATTATTCACTACCTAACGAGATCAAAATATTCTTAAGGCCTAATTATTTCAATGGAACACTGACTGCAAGTCATAATTGGGCTGACTGGTATTGCTTTGTTGATTCCACTATGATCAGGGTTTATGGTTTTGAAGACACACTTTTCTTATTACCCAAGCCTATGCCAAAAAAAATTTCATATTTGGAGATTGTCAGGCAACTATATTATTCCAATGTCATGAACTTGAGTGCATATGAAAAACCATCATTCATGCCTAGCACATTATGTTTTGGGGATTTTATTGCAGTATCAAAAGAAGGACATGATCTCATCTTAGATAAATTGACACATTTCAATATGAAGAAGGTTGCACCAAGGAAATGATTTTATCTTGAAGTATTTATTTATTTTTCTAGGAAAATATAGAATTTAATTGGATATGTTCATATACCATATTCTCATGATGATATTATTAGAAACATGGAAGAAACAGAGGTCGAGTTAGCAATTGATAATTACAATAGAGAGATTGAACAAAAGATGAAGAAGTTACAAGAGGTATAAATGTTATCCTCTGGTAGTGAGGAATATTTTGAAGAAAATGAACCCCAAAGCCAACCTGATAAGATCCCCAAGCTAAGAATTGAAGAGTATTGAACTCCAAACAAAGAGCAGGAAGTTGGGGAACCATCTGACATAGATGCTAGGCAATTGGCTTATAAATATTTTGTCGTAGATGACTAGTTTATTTAATCCTCTAAATTTAAATATTTATTGTACAAAAAAAAGGGAATCAGTTGCAGACATCACACCCACAAATGAAGGCCAGTTGTTGAACACATTGAAAATAAATATGGAGAATAAAATGAAGAACATGAATCCAAAGAAGGGGAGAAAATTATTAGAGGAGTCTAGTGTGATGATCTTTCCTGGTTTGGACTTAATATCTACTTTATTTTTTGATAGATTTTTGCACAATAATGATTCCAAACACAAGCTCAGTCATGAAGGGTTAACAAAGGTATACATGGGGTCAAGATATAATCCTGATGAGATTTCTTTTATGATCTGGGCTCTATACCTCCCACATAAGAAGCCTGTAGTTATTGATACATAGAAATTATTTGGTCATGTGATGACATTAAAAGTGGGTGAAACTGATCCTGTGGTCACAACTGATACTGGCATAAATGTAGCCAAATTGAATAAGGCATATATTCAGATGTTGATTAAGGAGCAATATATGTACAAATTGAATAGTGAAAGGATGCTCAAAGAAAATTATTTTCTAGGAGACACCGTCAAAGACACATTCAAAGGATCTACTAAAAGGTTGACTCAAGGAGAAGGCTCCCAATTGAAGGACAAGGGTGAGGAATTATAGATGAATAATCAACAGATGCACACTCAAGTGATCAAGGCCAAGTTTGAAATGCTTTCTAGAGTAATCCAAAGGAGGTATACTAATATGATGGTTTGGATGGACAAGTTTTAGGTAACTCACTCTAAGAGTCACACTGCCATTCAAGAACATAAAAGGATAGATGTCAGGCTTCGGGAAAAGCTCCAAGAGATACAAAATATAAGCATTTCCAATATTGGGGCTATTATAGCTATTGAAGACTTGACAAGGAAGCATACAAACTATTATGAGGAACTTCAAGTAGATGCAAAAGGGTTTATCGATGCTTCAAAAGAAGGTGTGCTTGCATTTTTCAGTGACAATGGAGAACTGAAAAGTCAGAATGAATGGATAAAAGAATGTTGGCTAATACTGCAAGGAGCCTTGGAAGCAGAGCTAAGGATGAAGATCCAACATTAGGAGAGTTTTGTGAGCATTTAGAAAAGATGATTACTATTGATATTGTGGTGAGTAATTCTATGCATGATGTTGTTATGTACTTCGGTCAAGAGTACCTAAATCATATTACACAAGTTCATATATGGCTCATATTAGATCTTAATGTTAATATTTTATGTTGTTAAAATCCCAAGAGACACTTATGAAGAGGTGTACCCTCTTCAGGATATTGCTATAATTTGAACATGTGATGAATGAGAAATAATCATCATCACATCATTTTTCATTTAGAATAGGCATAGTAAGAAGATAGATTGCAAAATATTTCCCATCCATCTCATATCAGAAACTATTGTTATAATGCATATCATTTGAAGATTAATATAATGGAGAAGGTTAGCATAAGTACTAATTTTATTTCATGTGTTCAACTATTGTGCAGATTCATATTCTTACATGTTATTTGGTTGTCGCCAAAGTCGCTATTTATGTTATTCAAATTGAGTGTGTGGGTATACATTTAATAGGCTCCTATTTGGATTAAAAGTCCTTTTAAATAGGTCATCTTAATTGGTTTCCCTTCACTTTTGAATTAAATCCTTTCAAAAATTCACACTAGCATAAGGGGATATCACTAGGATCACTAAGAAGAGTTTAAATAACTGACCTACTTGCACATTTGCACAAGGTGTATACACTTAAGGTTCCCAATTGCTCGAGTTAAGCTGAAAAGTAAATCTATCCATCTTACAAAACATGTCTCCATAATCACCATCCATCCATTTGACACAATCCACCCAATAGGTTAGGTACTGGTCATATCTAGTACATTTTATACAAACTATAACTCATAATTTTGATTATCCAAATAATTATTTTAGTAGGAATTAATTAATAAGTTTTGTATCTACTTCACACCTGCGTGCCATAGTGAGTAGATTGCTTAATTTAGAAACCATATCCAAACCTCAAATCTTCCATATCACTTAGGTACATCCACCTAGGTTTAGCAAAGCCTAAAGAGTAGGAGGTAAGCAACCCTGTTTTCCTCGTTTGTTAGCCAAGAGTGTACTAAGAGACTGGCACCCTCTTAAGGTCCAAAACCTGCACTTTTGAGACCTAACAGATTGGTGACTCTACTTGGGACTAAGCCAATTCTGAACCTAAGCCTTCCATCATAGAGTCATTCCAAAACAACATAAAAGGGTGAAGACTCCATTGGGAAAAAACACAATCATTTTCCTACTTATGAAAAGTAGGTAGTGACTCTAAAGGACTTTTATGACTGTTAAAGTAAATATCAAATTAGAAAAGTTAGACAATAGACACCAAAGATATTTATATCATCCAAAATGAATGGAAGAATATCTTTGCATCAGGAGAGTCCCAAGAAGAGAAATGTTAGGTGGACAGATAAGCATGGATCTCCTCATGGAAAAGATAACACAAATAAGGGTGAGACAATATCGAAATAGCCAAAAGATAATGTGAACACATCAAAGCATCCCTTCACAACTTTTAACTCTCATTTTCATACTGATGGTGGAAATCTCTCAATACCACCTAAGAGAAATAATCTAAGTGAAAATATCCTCAATTTCGAACCGGATCCTCAAAAGGAAAAGGAGTTATATGCCTGGGCTGAGGAAGAAAGAAAGTGAAGACAAGAGGAATATGATAGGGGATTCTCATTACAACAGGGAGAAGAAAACCAGGAGGGGTGCATTGATCACACTGTCATTGATTTTGATAGTATGACTAACCAAGAAATTGAAACACATTTGGAATGGAAAAGACAACAATTTAAAAGGAGGCAATAGATGATACAAGAAATCAAAGAGAGATCAAAAAATAGCACAATTAAACATCTAGGCACTAAAGCCACCAAAATATGTCCCTCCATATAAATAAGGTAGTAATGTCAATTCACATGGGACATTTCAAAATACAGGTGCCCTGAGTACTTCAGTACCTCATAATATAGGTAGTTACCCAAGATAATTCACCAACATAATATGCCACCACAAAGGTCCTAGCCTCCAAATTCTGGCAATGTTCCTCACTGCTCTCCACCACCAAGTCAATAGTATGCCCCACAACATTAGTAGAATGTGCCACATAAAAATGTATACCCTCAATAACACATCCAACAAAATGTCTATCATCAGCCTCAGTATGGATACCAATACTATCCCAATCCACCACCTCTAAACCCGCATCCACAAAACCCTCTAAGCACATGTAGACAATTTGATTTAACATGATACTAATTATATCCATACCCAATTGACAAAAAATGGAGGAATATGGTACCCAAATTCATTAGGAATCATGTGATATTAGTTGAAGAACATATTAGAAATTCCAATGCCTTTATACAAGATATTGGTATGGAATATGAGATTATTTATGATGTCCCTAATTTAGGAAGCAAGGGATTGGTTCAATGGTCTACCTGATGCCTCAATTGATTCTATACCAGCCTTCCAAAATCAATTTCTAGAGCAATATGGTAATCAGTGTGCCCCTAAATTTGCTCTCCATGAATTGATAAGTATTCAAAAACACCAGAATGAGTTAGTTTATAATTTCAATAAGAGATTATCCAAATTATATAATAAAATACCATATGGGTCTAAACTCACTGATCCAACAGTCTTAAGTATTTATCTAAAGGCCTTTGATCCTAAGACAAGGTATGAACTCAGGAACAAATGCCCTAGAAGTTTAACTGGAGCACAAAAAATAACATTAACCATTGAGAACAATAGAAAGGTTGTAGGGATGAATGGAAAAAGGGACAAACTTAGAGTTCCCTAGAACTCTAACAATCCCCAAAATAGACAAGATAATTCATATCGAAATGAAAGACCAAGATTAAATGACATGCCCTATAACACTACTTGGAAAGATGGAAAGACAATTACAAGACCGAATTGGAAGGAGACTCCTGACCCATTGAAAAAACATGGAGCTCATGCACTTGACACTACACCATGGTGCTCACCTTGCCACAAACCCCATGATCTTGAATATTGTGCAGTTTCTCACTCTTGTCAAGATGAATTTCGGTAGGAGAAAAATAGGGATGACCATACTATGAATATGCTTAGATGGATATCCTATCAGAAAGAGGAAGGATACTCTTCTTTAGAAGAAGGATATGAATATAACATTAATAATCAGAAGTACAATGTGAATGCAAAACAAGAGGTATTTTCTAACTTGGAAGAAAACTCATACGAGGCACCATATGCATACAATACAACACCCCAATTCCAACTTAGAACACCAATAGAAGAAGAAAATAATACCATCACAATAAAAGTGGTGGCTGAGGAAAAAGGGAGAAAATATAATTTGAGAAGCAGGCCCATAGAGGGAAATCAAGGGACACCCATGAGTATGTTCATTAAAGAACAAAAAAATAAGGAGAATATCCCATCTAAACAAAAGAAAGATGAAGAAAATAAATCATAGAAATACATTCAAAAGGAAAGTGATGTAGGAGCATCCTTGGTTCTTGGCAATATTGCATCAACCAAAAATATTTGTATTCAGTTTTGTTCTTGTTCAAGTTGGTAGACTCAGTATTTCATCATGTTTTCTCACCAGACCTTGTGGATCTATGGTTTCATCATGGACATGTTCATTTTCCTTATTCCAAGTTTTTAGCTCTATTGGATATTTTTTCAGCAAGTTATTGCTTTTGGATTAAGTGACAGTTTTTGGAACAGGCCCCAAAATAATTTCAAACCTAATGGCTAGTTTGATCGATCATGGATCCTTCCCGTAGCTTGTGGATCCTTACGGTGTGTTTCAGATTATTTTGTGGAGTGTCACCAACCTTAATTTCAGATCCACACTTCATCTTATGCATCTACCATGGAAGAAATTCAAATTTGAGGTCGACCTGTTATTGCACATGTTACATTTCCTTCATTAGAGATTGTAATGATCTTTGGCTGACATAGATGTTTCTAGATCTATGGATGTGATATAAAGCTTGTAATGGATTATTAGGATAGCAATAAATCAATATAAAATAGATTAAGAAGAATACAAAATTTGATCTATAGGATTTTCGCTCGCATGTATGAGCATTTTATTTTGAGCATGTTGTATCAGGAATGTGAGCCGAATCTGTAAGCCCGAATGTGGCTGACTATATGTAATCAAAATTTATGATAATAAGAATGTTTGTATTTGCATTTTCCTCCATATTTTGTGTTTCTTCTATTGTGTGACTCTTGCTACATGGTCCAGATTGTTCTCTTTGAGGGCCCTCCTACCGTGACTGCACCAGATTGGTATCAGAGTGAGATTCATTCCTTGCAAGATTGCAAAGTTTGTGAAGTTTTGTTGAAGATTTTTTGTGGGTTGTCGGACTATGGATCCGACCTACAGCTACAAATAAATTGTGTAAATATGGTGGGAAGAAGAAATGGTACAGGAAATGGAGCATGTGGAAATGCAAACCTGTAGACATGAAAAATGTACATTCTCGATCTGGCACATTTGATCCAGATTACTAACGACATTTCCTCCTAAATCATACTCTCAGCATTTCATCCTATTCTATCTCTTAATTTAATAAATCATTGTTTATTTGATTAAGTCTTCCTCTTTCAGTAATTAAATTAATCAATTTAATTTAACTGACCTTACATCTCTGTTTAATTAAATAAATCTTTTTATTTGATTAAATTCTCTAAAGTCCTCTTATTAAATTTAATAAATTAAAACCTTATTGGATTTAATCTAACATATTACTCCTTAGTTAAATAAATCAAATCATTTATTTAATTAAATCATTTCCCCTCAATTTTGATTCAAATTAATTCATCTATTTGAGTCAAAATGGTCAAATCATCTAATTCTTCATTAAATTAATCAAAACCTTGATTAAGATAATCCCTCTCACTAAAATCCTCTAGATTTTGCAAGTTGCACAATAAATCAATTACTTTGATTTATTAATTCATCTATTTTCCCTCACATGGCATCAAAAGTGAATATTCCCTTAATTTGAATTCAAATTCAAATAGGATGGGTACTTCCAACAAGGCATTTAATGCCTCTTACATGTCCTTAGCCTTGAGCCAAGTGACATTAACTCTATTTCCCTTCCCTCTAAACTTGCCAACTTTCAAATTCAAATTTGAATCTCATGGCATTTATTATGCACATTGATCAAAATGTGCACAACCATCAACCATTCACATCTTGATAAGTGGCACTTGGCCATTGGCTGTTGAATGATCCCACATTGCTCAAACTCACTCTTCTTCCAATTTTTGAAATCTATAAATTGAAGACTCTTCTCCTCAATCTTCATCCACAACTCATATGCAAAGTTACTCTCTACAATTGAGAACTAATTTTGCCAATTTCATCCAATCATCCACCATATTGGAGATTTTGTAACAAGGTTATGCTCAAATCTCTTTAGAGATTTGACCATTTCTATCATTCAATCAAGCATTTGCAATTAGGAATTGGGAAAGGGCCAATTGCGACACTCCATTGGCACCAATTCCCCCATGGAATCATCATGTTATTAGCTTAATTAGGATTGAGTTTCTTTCATTTGAAATTTTCTTGTGTTCTTCATTTCTTAGTTAAGTTTGAATAAATGGATTTTTATGGGGAATCTCTCATTGTTTGCATGCATTCTTGAAATAACATTAACAATGTTTGACTTATTTGTGCAATTGCAGGTTTAGGGGTTCACATTTTGGCACTAGAAGGAGGGCTTGAAGTTCTAAAAAACATTTTTTTTTTTAAATTTTGTGCCTTTTGTTTGTGCAGGTCCAGAACAACGCAAATGATAAATTATGCGATGCATATGCTCTGCTGCATCGCATGTGCCTTCTAAAATGATGCATGTGCTCTGCTGCATGCATTTTCCTTCTAAAACGACGCATGTGCTCTGCTGCACCGTATTTGCTTGCTAAAATGACGCATCTGCTCTCGTGTGCCGCATCCGCCTGACAAACCCCATCGGTAGCGCCGCATTTGCTCTGTTGATGTGTTGTTACTTTATTTACTGAGCCACATTTGATCTGTTCTGCACCGCATTTGCTCTGCTGCGCACCGCATTTGATATTCTAAGCTGCATCTACCCTGTAGCACCGCATATGACTGCTACACATTTTCAGAACTTTGTTATTAAGTATTTTTAAACACTCTTGGGAGGAATTATAACCCCCTTTTAAGGATTTTTATTACCTTCATGCTATTAGGACATACTAAAATTCTTTTGGGGCTCTAAAAAGAACAAACAAACTTTTATTTATGTTATCATGCTTATGTTTTACAAAGTGTTTTTAAACACTAAAGTGTTTTTTAACACTCATTAAAGAATTTGATAAGTTCATTGATCTTAGGACACTAATTTTTAATTTGGTTCTAAAATTTACAAATCAAATTTCCTTTCAAAAGTTTCCAAGGGGCTAAAAAGAACTTTAGGCAAACAAACTAGATTTGGTTTGAAAGGTAACAATTGAACAAGGCAAATTCACACTTCTATTTGGTGCTTAAAAATAATTCATCATTGCTTTGAAGGTTAAAATGAACAAGTGTCTTTTATGTTTTTGCAAACTTTTTTACAAATTGACATCACTAAAATATGTATGCGCTTCTCTCATGTTTTATAGCGATCTTGAGAATCAAAAGTATTTTAGTGATATTAACTTGTTAAAAATATTGCCTCCACATTTCGATTTGGGCACTTAAAATTGAACAAAGCATGCGAGTGTGAGCACAAAATATTGTGGAGTTTTTCCCCTTTGTTTTTCAACAAAGGTTGTGTAAACAACAGGATATGTTAGCTCGCTATTGTTTATCTTAGAGGGCGTGCCTTGTGGGAAAAAGTACTCACCCAAGGGAACGACCGAACCGGGAACATGCTAAAGCCAAGCGACTTCCAACCGTTATATAAGTGTGGATATTGGAACAAAGGCCAATATCATGAGGATTATTCCGACGAGATGGACAACAATGGACTCTCGCTGATGTTGGATAATCCCCCATGAATGGAATGCCCAAATTAGAACCCCTTGTTTAGATAAAAGCCAAAACCTTGTCTATCTTGTTGGTGCAAAAGGTCATGTCCTTTGAAGCCGCCCCACGTAACATGCAGTCTTGTTGTGGAAATGGAAAGTACACCATGGGAGATTCATGGGTACTAATGCTTGGCTGACCTAAATAAGTGAGTGTCATGGAGGGGAGCCAGTGTGGTCAAGCATTTAGCCATTCACACAAGATATGTGCAGCTGGATTTATCCAAGTGGGAACCCAACAAGGTATTGTCTCATCAACCTAGGAGTGTAAAAGTGCTTGGAATAACACATTGCTTGATCTTGGAAACATTTGAAAAATAAACATACACAAGAAACCTTGAAATTTCAAACACCGTGTGGGAAAAAAATACCTATTGACGAACTTGCCCACTCTTGCTTTCCCTAGGAATCACATTCCTAGAGGTTTCTAAGTGTGCAAATTCTACCATCATTTGTTTCCAATAAAGGATAAACATAAGGAACTTTTGCCCTATTTTCCTCGATTTCCGCATAAAGGATATTGTGGGATGAGAAAGAGAATGGGACACTAGACATATAGTTTGAAAACCTAAGCAAGCAAGTGTCTTGGATTAAAAAGAACCTCATTTAACCAAGATAAAGAGACCAATTGAATTATACATGTGTTGTTTCCAATGATTTCTTGCAAGATTAATATCCCAAAGCCGAAGTTCAAGAAAGTAAGTCTAAAAATCCATGAGCAACACCTTGAGATGCTCCTTGAAGTAAGGGAGAGACTTGTATACAATTTCTACAAAAAGGCCTCAAGGAACAATCCTGCATTGTATGCATTTTATTGTCAACAAAATCCTAAACTTTTTCAAAGGTTTGCATTTCTCCCATAGGAAGTCTAGCATGTTCTTCAATACCGAGGTTTTGTAGAGAGAGTCGCATCTAGGTTAAGGTTCAAGATCAAAGTTGTCATTTCCATTCATTCCTCCATCAAATCAAATCTCATTTCATCATGAAACCTTTTGATAACTCTAGAATCAATCATCACGCTAAACTTGGAGGGCTAAATCAACATCATCATATCTTGGCTTAACACACTTAGCCAACATAGTCTCAAATCATTGGACAAATTTTATTTGAGATAACACAACTTCTTAAAGTCTATTAGCTCTCCAAAACATTGGCATAACACACTTTGTCAATTCATCCATTTTGTGCAAGTTCCCTTAGGATAACACAACTTCCTAGGGAAAACAACTTCACAACAATCTTGTTTGACTTAACGCATCTAGTCAAATTATCACAATCAAATCAAATCAAATCAAAAGCCCTTACAAATTTTAGCACATACCTTGAAAAGTTCTCCAAAGGTTTCACTCACTCTTCCCATCCATTTAACCCATCACCATTATCACCATCTTTGATCTTTTAGCTTCCTTAGTTCTTCTCTTTTGGACCTAAAGGATTAGGATCGAACAAATCCCTATTTTTATGGTCCAAACAAGATCTCAATACAAGAAGGACATGGAGAATATCAGAGAAATATCAGCTTCTATGGACATGAGTCATTTAAACACCAAAGTGAACCTAGCAGAATCAAGCAATCCCCCAAGCAACTCTCCCTTATCATCACAAAATCCTCAAGAGGAGAGTCATCAAGAGGATAGCACAAATGAAGACATGGGGATGACACCAAATGAAATCATGGAAATGGTTCAAAATCAAGAGAACCACAAAGTTGTTAGTGCTATGTTCAAATACCTAAATTCAATAGCGAGAGGAGGGTTCATGCCCCCTCCTGACCTTAACACAAGTACTAGTATAGATGCATCCCCATTGTCCAACATCAACCAAGAAGTACCAAGCACCACATCAGTCATCACACCAACCTCCCCGAATGTGAACAAGGGGAGTACCATGTTCCAAAAATTGCAGAAGCACCGCCTTGTGGCTAATAAAGAAGCAATCATCACCCCCACACCGGCTACATCTATTTCAAAAAACCCATCTCACCCGTATGTCCCACTCACATTTCATAACCCTGTTGGTTCATCCTCATTTCATGCCACACCAGCTTATCAATTGAACATACCAACTGCCCCACTGCATGAGGAAGTTGGCTTGCTTGGAATGATGAAAGCTATCAATCCTTTCTCTTTCCAAATAGGTGCATCATCCCTTCCCCTGCTTTAGTTCGCATCTGCATCACCTCTTGGAATAGGTCTTCCACCTTTGCCCATCGAAATTTTTGCTAATCCAAGTAATCTGACCACCACTTTGAACCCGCTTCTTTTGCCCATATCCTCACAACAAATCGTAACCATTCCTCTCACCACGATTAATGCATCTATTGGTACTCAAATCTCCCAAAGCATGCCTCATCAAGGACCAATCATCTCAAACACCCCTCCGACAACCCAAATCACAATCACCACCAAAATCCCTCCACCCACCATGGTAGTTGGCATGATTCTTGTTCCACCACCAATCCCATCGAAAGCCAACACAACAAATTCATTCACCACTCTAATCCAAACCTTCCAAAAGGAAAACCAACAAAGAGTACTCTAGCAAAAGCAACAAGCCCAAGTGCAAGAGCAAGCCCAAGCACAAGCCCAAGCACAAGCCCAAACACAAGCTCAAGCTCGAGCCCAAGTGCAAGCTCAAGCCCAAGCCCAAACCCAAGCACAAGCTCAAGCTCAATCCCAACAATAGGCAAAAGCTCAATACCAAGCGCAATTGTAAGCGATCCATCTACAAGCCTACCAACAAGCCCTGCAAGACTTTCAGGCACAACACCAAGCTAAATAGCAAGCTTGATTGGCACAACAGTAGCTTGACCAACAACAAGCATTGTTGGCACAATAGCACCTAGACGAACAACAAGCATTACCAGCTCAACAGCAGATTGACCAACAACAGGCTTCATGGGAACAACAATAGATGGACCAACAACAAGCACTATTGGAATAGCAACAATAAGATCAACAATAGGCATTGTTGGCATAAATGCAGGCTTACCAACAAGCCTTAAACGCATAGCCAAGCTTGCAGCAAATGCCCACCAGTACTCCTCCCACCACGTGCACTCCCCAAATGCCTTATAACTCATTCATCCCACCCCCCGATCCAAGCAAAGATGTCGCAACACAAATCAAACTGCTCTTGCAGTAGGTGTTGGACTTGCAAGCAAGAAAAACCATAAGGACACTAGACAACTTGTGCCCTTATCCGTTTGATAGAAGTCTCACCATGGTACCATTTCCAAAGGGATTCGAGATCCCCAAATTTGATAAATACAATGGAACGGGCAACCTTGAAAACCATGTCAGAGAATTTCAGGTGCACTGCATGGAAGTCGCATATGATGACACATATCTAATGCGGCTCTTCCCCCGAAGCCTGACTGGTTTAGCTATGGAATGGTTTTCTCGCCTACCCATGGGCATTAAAACATTCGAGGAAATTGTGGAGGCTTTCCTTAAGAATTACGCTTTCAATATGGGTGCGAATGTTAGTTTAGAAGAACTATCTACACTCAAACAAAGAAAAGGAGAGTTAGTTGCATCCTTCTTACAAAGATGGTGATCCAAGGCCAATCAGAGTAAGTGGAGCATGCCAGAGGAACAACAAGTTTGCACCATCATAGCCAACCTAGATGAAAACTTGGTGTTCTACCTAAAAATGCAATGCATCACATCTTACGATCAACTAATTCCAAAGGCGCTCAACATCGAAAGAGCCCTTACTGCGCGAGGAGGTGCACCAACATTTCACTCCACCGTAGGATAACTACCCATCTAACAAATACAATGATAAACCTTGAACATGGTCGAGGAACAAAAATATCATGAACGACGGCATGGTTGATGCTAAGGTAGTCATTAATGCTCCTAAGCAAAATCATCATCAACCGCAAAATCATAATCACAACAATGTGAAGACTAATGCGGTAGTAGCACAGTCACAACCACCTTCCACCAGTCAGGTCAACAATGTGGGTAATCAAGGAGGACCCCCTCCCCACAACAAGTTTCCCCCCAAGAGGAAGTTCACGGCCCTTGGCGAATCGATTGAGTCTGTAATGAAGAAATTGGTCAAAGAGAACCTAATCAAGATCTCTAATTCTAAACAATACACGGAGCCCATGACCAAACCGCCATGGTACAATGAGAATCTCCTGTGTGACTTTCACAAAGTCAAAGGACACACCACTGCCAACTACATGAGACTCAAAAATATCATCCAAGACCTCATCAAGGATAAGGTCATCAACATCGAGCAGCCAGCCAGAAACCAAGACCTGAAAATCTACACGAATCCGATGCCGAATCATAACCAAGGGAACAATCAGGGAAATAACCAAGGGAATAATAAGGGTAAGAAAAAGTATGCTAGCGCTAATTTAGTATATGAAGAGATAGTCGGATGTGTTGACGAGATGGTTACTATCATAAATATCAAGGGAGCCAACAATGACTGTGGAGTCACCACACGAGGCAGAAAGGTTAACGTTGCTGGGGCACCTGCTAAGACCCCCATTACCAACACAAAGGCCATCCCTTATAACTATAATGTAATTGACCAGTTGAAATGAACACCCGCACAAATTTCCATCATGGAATTACTAAAAATCTCCACCGCCCATAGATAGATCCTTGATGAAGCACTAGCTGCATCTATCGTTGCTGCCACCCTTGACACAAAACAATTTCAGGCTATGGTGGGTAACATCGCTACCCCAAATCTCATCACATTTTCTAACCAAGATTCCCCCCCGTAGCCATCTCATAACTGCGCACTCCACCTCCAAGTCCTAGTCCATAAAAAGAAAGTCAAACAAGTCCTGGTAGATGGAGGTGTAGGTCTAAATATTTGTTTGCTGAAACTCATAAAAAAATTGGGATTCGCCAAGGATTCCATCAATAAAAACAAAAGCATCATGATAAGAGCATATGATGACCAGGAAAGAGTGTCTCAAGGAACTATCAAGATCCCCATCCAAGTGGGGCAAGCAACCATGGAAATAACCTGCCAAGTTCTTGACCTTGATTTACCCTACAATATCCTCCTAGAACACCCATGGATACATGGAATGAAGGCAGTGGCCTCAACCTATCACCAATGCATTAAGTTCTCATATCAAAATGAAGAGGTTATTATACATGGGGATCCCGAACCTTTCGCCTACTGCAAAAACTTGGAAGCCAAGTTTTACAAGATCCCTCAAGTACCTAAAAATGATGAAGGACCATCCACTTCATACATAGACCCAGCTAATCTCGCCTTCACTTCTACGATAGAGACACCCACCATCCCCGATATATCCAAGATCAAAAACATGATACAGGACAATGGATGCGGTGATTATAGAATGAAGAGAAATGCTTTTGTTGTAGGAGAGTTACCACAATCTCCTAGGTCACATGGGCAACCACAATTGATTCAAACACCTGTTCACACTAGAACGGAACCTACTGGATTCCACCATTGGGGGGATCTCAGTCTGGAGAATGTAGATGACGAGGACATCAAAAACACTCTGTACCAAAATGAAAGACCCACTCCCACCCTACCCATGGAGGAAACAAGCAGAGGATTACAAATGATGTTTCGAAATGGGCTATAACAGGAATGAAAGCCTAGGAAGAAACAATGATGGACGGTTGGAGCCCATTATTGTAGAAATAAGAATGTGGAACCTTGGCCTCGGCTGTACCCCTTCGAGTATAACCATGCATGGCAGAAGTGTTCCTCATAGGGCAGTCAGGTCCTCTTCTTGAGTCTTGGCAACTAACCTTAGATTACCCATATCCACAGGCCTACCTCTCGATAAATTCACATTTGACATAACTAAGGTTTGTAGTAGCAACGACGATGATGACACCATAGGTGGCTTACCTAGGCTCTTTGAAGATTCCACCCTACTGATGATTAGTGTCTCACTCACTGAGCCAATCCAATGAACCCACCAAATCCACTTAGTGTACCCTCAACTCATCAATCATGACCAACGGGGACCGCCAATTCTAGACTCATTCAAAAATGATGAGGCTCTCTCGGAGTCCATGGGACTAAGGGATACAATCCCATGCAGAGATCACAAGGCTAGATTCAACATCACACTGGATACACAAGCATACTATGGGGAGACGATTGAGTCCTTCAATCACAAAAGAAAAAGATCGAGAATAAGCTCGGAGTTATTGAGTGAAAACCACACTATGGCACTCTCTAACCATAAAATAGTAATAATAAAGGATGCATCTGACAGTGAAAACCTCCCCGAGGCACCAGAGGATGAAGGATTCAATCTCCCCCCTACTTCTCTACACCAGGAGAAATCAGCAGTATTGGCAGAATAGTGCAACCCGGTCAACTTAGGAACAAAATCAAAACCACAAATTACCTTCTATGCAGAATCCCTCCTAGTAGAAGAACAAGAACTATTGGAAGCATTCCTAAAGGAAAGAAAGGTAAATTTTGCATGGACCTATGAAGACATGCCAGGCTTGGACCCTGAAGTGGTAGTGCATCATTTGGCCATTTACCCCGAAGCAAAACTAGTCAGACAAAAGCTAAGGAAGATGCACCCACAAATAGCCTTGCTTGTAAAGATCGAGCTGCAAAAACTTCTAGATGTTGGCTTCATACGCCCGATCGACTATCCAGAATGGGTATCTAATCTTGTGCCAATCTCAAAACCGAAAGGGGGCATCCACATCTACACTGATTTCAGAGACCTAAACAAAGCATATCCCAAGGATGACTTTCCACTACCCAACATTGACATGATAGTGGATATGATGGCCGGACATGAGATTCTCTCCCTAATGGATTGCTTCTCGGGGTACAATCAAATAATGATCACAAAAGAAGACCAACACAAGACATCATTCACATGTCCTTGGGGCACCTACTGCTGGAATGTAATGCCATTTGGGTTGAAAAATGCAGGAGCTACATGCCAAAGAGCCATGACATTAATCTTCCACAACATGATCCATAAAATAGTTGAAGATTATGTAGATGACATACTGGCTAAATCAAAGAAGAGACAAGACCATATAGCAACTCTAAGTGCTATCTTTGAAAGGCTCGAACAATATAAGGTTAGACTCAACCCAAAGAAGTGTGTCTTTTGGGTACAATCAGGGATGCTATTAGGATACATAGTTTCAATGAGAGGAATAGAGGTGGGCCCTGCAAAGGTAAAAGCAATCCTTGAAATGGAAGCACCAAGAACGTTAAAACAACTAAGAGGATTGCAAGGAAGACTCCAATCCATCCGAAGATTCATACCACAATTGGCAGATAAACAAATTGCCTATTCACACCTACTTCACAAGGGATTAGCTTTCAGATGGGATGAAAAATGCGAGCAAGCATTCAGAAAAATAAAAGAATATCTACTTACACCACTTGTATTGATGCCACCAATTGTGGGGAAATCATTAATCCTATATATCTTTGCAAAAACAGCTGCCCTGGGGGCCCTTTTAGCCCAACATGATGAAAAGGGAACCGAGCGGGCTATCTACTACATCAGCTGAACAATGGTGGGACACGAGCTCAATTACACATCAATAGAAAAAGCTTTCCTAGCACTAGTATTTGCGGCTCAGAAATTCAGACATTACATGCTAGCACACCAAATCAAGTTCATTGCCAAAATAGACCCTCTAAAGTACCTATTGTCAAAAGCAGTGCTTACAGGTAGAATGACTAAGTGGGTAATGATATTATATGAACATGATATCTAGTATGTAGAATGAAAAGCCATAAAAGGACAAGTCATTGCAGATCAACTGGCAGAAGCTCCCCTCTACACAGATAACCCACTCATATCAGAATTCCCAAATGAGTCCCTTTTTAACCTTGGTGCAACAAACCAATGGAAGTTATACTTTGATGGCTCTCACACACAACATGGATCAGGACCTGGTTTTTTCTTCATCACGCCACAAGGAGACTTCATACCTAGATCATACAAGCTAGCATTCCCTTGTACTAACAATATTGCAGAATATGAGGCTTTGACCATAGGTCTCAAGATTGCAGCACAGTGGCGAATCATGGCACTAAAAGTCTATGGGGACTCACAACTTATCATCAACCAAGTCAATAGTGAATACCAAACCAAGGATGATAAGCTCACACCATACAAGAAGGTGGTAGAAAGCCTCAAGGAATCCTTCATTGACATTACCTTTGAGCAGATACCAAGGACAAATAACAAAGTGGCCGATGCAATGGCAATAATTGGATTCTTACTGGACATCCCTCGTAACGTCTCAAAACATGAATTCCTTGTAGAGTAGCTTCTCGTACCCACATTCAAGGTACTACAGTCAGAATACATTTGTGAACTCATTTGTCCTGGTGACCTTTGGTATCATGATATATACACCTACCTAAAGTTAGGAATCCCCCCCACTAACATCACTCCGAACCTAAAATGCACTTTTGTCAAAAGGACTTCACGATTTGTCATCCTAGGAGAAACCCTCTTCCATAGGAGTACCAACGGAACCTTGCTACGTTGTTTAAAACCTAAGGAAGCCTTGACTACTCTAACTGAGGTACACAATGACATGTGCGGGTCATACTCAAGTGGTATGACCTTGGCTAAAAAGTTGCTGAGAACAGGGTACTACTGGCCAACGATGGAAAAAGAGGCACACAACTTTGTCACAAAATTCCTATAATGTCAACAACCTGGAGATCTTATTCATGCACCAGCTCAAGAACTGCATCCCATTGTTACACCTTGGCCCTTTTCACAATGGGGGCTCGATCTCATTGGTAAAATATCGCCCACCTCATCTAATGGCCATAAGTTCATCATCATCGCCACTGAATATTTCACAAAGTGGGTCGAAGCAATTCCCATGACCTACATCATGGGAAAACAAATATCCAAGTTCATCCTGAATTACCTCATTTGCCGATACGGTGTTCCCCAATCCATTATCTCTGATAATGGGATGCCTTTCAAAAATCAGGATGTCCGTGATTTGTGTGAAAAATGAAATATCCAACACCGTTTTTCCACTCCATACTATCCACAAGGCAATAGCCAAGCAGAAGCTACAAATAAAACCATTTTGAAAATCCTTAAGAAAACAGTCAATGACTCTAGTCGTGACTGGCATCTACAGCTAAATCTTGCCTTATGGGCCTACCACACTAGCATCCACATGCCAACAGGCGCCACCCCATTCTCTCTGGTCTACGGATCAGAAGCCATCCTCCCTATTGAGATCGAGCTCCCATCAATGAGGATATCACTGCAAAACCTCATAACAGATGAGGAATACAGGGTCACAAGACTCAATGGGCTGGAATTACTAGATGAGCGGTGCATGGATGCCCTTAATCATCTACAAGTGTACCAGAATCGCCTAAAAAGGAGCTACAACAAGAAGATCAGACAACGCACTTTCGAAGTTGGTGAATGCATGCTGAAAGAAAACCAAAAGAACGTGCCAAATCTGGATACAAAGGGAAAGTTTGAGCCCAACTCGCTGGGATCTTTTGTCATCACTACAAGTTACAAATCGGGGGCATATCAATTATCGACACCGGAAGGCGAACCCTTGCAGGAGCCCATGAATAGCTCGCAACTCAAAAACTTTTATGCCTAAATCTTGCAAGGTATAGAACCAGAAAATACAAAAACAATCAGAAAAAGTCCTGAAAAAATGGTTACCTCGATGAAAACCTGGCAAACAGGCATCTTGGTGACAACAAAAAAATCCAAAAAAATCAGAAAAAGGATTGAAAAACAGTAAAGAAAAAAAATCGTCCTCTAATGAAAACCACTTCAGTGGCACTTTGGGCAAGTACCTTGGTGAAAACCTAGAAAATAGGCACCAAGTGTAAATAAAGCACCTTCCCCATCTATCAGGATCTGCATGACTCATCCATTCCACCACATTCCACTCATCCGCTCGCATCCATACCATAGCCTATGTTGGTGTCTACACCATATCCCACCATGGAACTACTTGGAATTTCTAAGGTCAGTCTGTCCTACCTTTATCAAAGTAATCTATCACACCACACTAGGGGCACGTTCTTGCAACATCGGATGAGATTCGTGTATATTCTCGAAATTTATCAGAAAAAATCCAAAAACATCCAAATATCAGAAAATCTTCAAAAAATTCATTATTAAGTCTTGTCAGTCTTCCACCTTGTTGAACTATGTTGTCTCTAAGCTTGAACATAGGCAAGATTGATCTTTGATCATCCCCCAAGACAATAGGGTCAGTCCTTTAGGCGTTCGTCACATTAGCAATCCGTTTTCCCATCTAGTCTGCATCTTAGGTCAGTCCTTTAAGCAATAAAAGGGGCAATCTATTTGTCCATCTTATCATCAAACCAATCTTTCACCTTGTCGAACTACATCATCTCTGAGCTTGAACATGGGCAAGGTTGATCTTTGATCATCCCCCAAGACAATAGGGTTAGTCCTTTAGGCATCTGTCGCATTGGCAATCTGTTTGCCCATCTAGTCTGCATCTTAGGTCAGTCCTTTAAGCAATAAAAGGGGCAATCTATTTGTCCATCTTATCATCAAACTAGTCTTTCACCTTGTCAAACTACGTCATCTCTGAGCTTGAACGTAGGCAAGGTTGATCTTTGATCATCCCCCAAGACAGTTAAGGTCAGTCCTTTATTTGTCCGTCGCATTGGCAATCTGTTTGCCCATCTATCTTTTCATTGAGTCGAATTTATCGTCAGTCAAACTATGTGGTCTCTGCGTATATAATGTAGGAAAGGCTAATCTATGGATCAGCAACTAAGACCCCTAGGATAGGTCTTTAAGTTAGTTTGTTCATCATAAAATCTCAAAAATACCAAAAACATTTGTAAAAATTTCTCAAAAATTCCAAAAACAGCCTCAAAACATTTGAAAAAACCCACAATGGTACACTCGTCTCATCTCGCTTTCACCCTTTGGTGAGTCAGTAAGAAGCAAGTTTATCAGGTTCCAAAGTGAACGCCTAATCATCAAAGTCTCAAGCCTAAGTCAGTAAGCAAGCAAGTTGGTCAACTCGGAGTATCAATAGCTTATCACCCAATCGGTCTCACCAAAACCCTGATCATTACATGTCCTAGGATGAAGCTTTCCTGCGATGGACATAAGCATCAGGTACCCCATAGTAGTTTAGCCTTGGCTAGCGGTATGATGAACATCAGCTTGTTTGTTTACTTTATTTTGGTCTTTTTGACTTATCTTATTTTGCGCTCATTCCAAGGACCTCTCGATGATGCCTAAACAAAACAGGTTTAGAGAGAAAGGAATGGGGCAAAGATCATTATCTTTTCATTTGATGTGCTTGATGGATATTCTTGTAAAATAACTTTGTCATGCATACTTTGTTCTGTTTGTAGGAAAGATGTTTTAGGTATCTTGTTGACCACATAAGAAGGCTTGCCTTCTTATGTTTTGGCCCAAGATGTTTGGAATATCTTAACTGCATTCTAAATAAGGTTATGTTTATCAAAGTGTGAACAAGAGTACTCCTATCTGTTTGATGAGTCAAGGTCCATCACACTAGGTGCAACGCCATCCTGCTCCTTAATACCTTGATGCCTCGTACCTATGTGTGTTATCAAACATAATGTAATTGGACCTTTGAAAATCCCAATTCCTAGCAAATCATCATCATCATCGGTAATAAGTTGAACTTGTGTGGATCTTCCTTCCATCCATCTTATTCTTCTTATTCTTCTATCTTTGTTGAAATTTCAATCTAAAATCAGTGTGTTATAGTAAAATATACACGAGGCTACCCATGGCCGATGACTGTCTATACATCATCAAATTGTCTACATCAAAGAATTATATTTCGTCCTCTCATCAATAGAACCACTCCTCTCACATTTTATTGTGATCTCGATAAAAAAATAGAACATTTTCTGCTCGATCTCGAGGGGGAATATACCAGCATAATCCTTCCGCTGGAGCAATAGTGGGGCATCTGAAAAATCGAGAAATTTTGAACTTTGATCACAACAGTTTATTCTTTGAATCAATGCAACAAGTACATTGCTTCAAAGAGGGGCAAAATGTAAACATGAAAAATGTACATTCTCGATTTGGCACATTTGATCCAGATTACTAACGACATTTCCTCCTAAATCATACTCTTAGTATTTCATCATATTCTATCTCTTAATTTAATAAATCATTGTTTATTTGATTAAGTCTTCCTCTTTCAGTAATTAAATTAATCAATTTAATTTAATTGACCTTACATCTTTGTTTAAT
This sequence comes from Sequoiadendron giganteum, assembly GCA_007115665.2. Taxonomy (NCBI): domain Eukaryota; kingdom Viridiplantae; phylum Streptophyta; class Pinopsida; order Cupressales; family Cupressaceae; genus Sequoiadendron; species Sequoiadendron giganteum. The sequence goes on from CM021102.1 coordinate 117,410,039, forward strand.
TAAATAAATCTTTTTATTTGATTAAATTCTCTAAAGTCCTATTATTAAATTTAATAAATTAAAACCTTATTGGATTTAATCTAACATATTCCTCCTTAGTTAAATAAATCAAATCATTTATTTAATTAAATCATTTCCCCTCAATTCTGATTCAAATTAATTCATCTATTTGAGTCAAAATGGTCAAATCATCTAATTCTTCATTAAATTAATCAAAACCTTGATTAAGATAATCCCTCTCACTAAAATCCTCTAGATTTTGCAAGTTGCACAATAAATCAATTACTTTGATTTGTTAATTCATCTATTTTCCCTCACATGGCATCAAAAGGGAATATTCCCTTAATTTGAATTCAAATTCAAATAGGATGGGTACTTCCAACAAGGCATTTAATGCCTCTTACATGTTCTTAGCCTTGAGCCAAGTGACATTAACTCTATTTCCCTTCCCTCTAGACTTGCCAACTTTCAAATTCAAATTTGAATCTCATGGCATTTATCATGCACATTAATCAAAATGTGCACAACCATCAACCATTCACATCTTGACAAATGGCACTTGGCCATTGGATGTTGAATGATCCCACATTGCTCAAACTCACTCTTCTTCCAATTTTTGAAATCTATAAATTGAAGACTCTTCTCCTCAATCTTCATCCACAACTCATATGAAAAGTTACTCTCTACAATTGAGAACTAATTTTTCCAATTTCATCCAATCATCCACCATATTGGATATTTTGTAACAAGGTTATGCTCAAATCTCTTTGGAGATTTGACCATTTCTATCATTCAATCAAGCATTTGCAATTAGGATTTGGGAAAGGGCCAATTGCAACACTCCATTGGCACCAATTCCCCCATGGAATCATCATGTTATTAGCTTAATTAGGATTGAGTTTCTTTCATTTGAAATTTACTTGTGTTCTTCATTTCTTAGTTAAGTTTTGAATAAATGGATTTTTATGGGGAATCCCTCATTGTTTGTATGAATTCTTTGAACTAACACTAACAGTGTTTGACTTCTTTGTGCAATTGCAGGTTTAGGGGTTCACAAAACCCATCTATAAAAGAAATGTTGAGAGGAATGACTGCTAGATTGGAAGTGATTGAAAGGGCCCAGAGGAGAGGTTGACCAATTGATGATGTGAGTGATGAAGAGGTAGAAGAGTAGGAAGAAAGGGAAAGAGAACATAAACTTGGCCTTGATTAGGGAGAAGAGAGGTTCCTAAGAGCCCTAACGAGAGTGAACACTAAACCACATTTCAATCCACCAGATTATAATGATAAGTTGGATTCAGATGAATTGCTTGATTGGATAATAGACATGGAAAATAACTTTGATTTTGAAGGTACCACAAAAGATAAGAAGGTGAAATTTTCTTGTACAAAGTTGCAAGGACATGCATCCCTTTGGTGGGAACATTTTTAGATAGATAGGTAGAGAAAATAAAAGGAGAAGATAAAATCATGGGACCGAATGGTGAATAAGTTGAAGAAAAAGTTTATGCTTGCAGACTATCATATCAGTTTGTTCCAAAAATTGCAGAATTTGAAGTAGAAAGAATCAACTGTGACAGATTATACTGAGGATCTCTACAAGTTGAATATCAAAATTGGATATTCAAAAGTTGAGACTAAACAAGTAGCCAGATATATGAAAGGTTTGAGGTTGTCTATACAAGATGAGATCAGTTTGATTAAGTTGTTGAATGTGGAAGAGGCATATCAGTGTGCCCTAAAGGCAGAAGAGAAGTTGTCTAAAAGACATGAGCAAAGACAAAGAGGAAGAGGTGGAAGATTTCAGAGAGGAATAATTTTTACTAGAGGTGGAAGAGGACCTTTAGCAGATATAAATAAAGATAAGGAAGTCAGTAAGAATGATAAGTCATACAATAGAGATGATGAAAACTCTTATGGAACAGGAGGATATTGTGGTTACTGGAATGAGGGTTATAGAAAAGGTGATAGAGGAGAAGAGAAAAGAGTATTTAGAGGAACTTGTTATAAGTGTGGAGGAGAAGGACATAGAGCATTTGAATGTAATCAAGAAGGGACAGGCAAGAAGACAGAGAACAGTAGAAGATAAAAAATTTCTATGGACCATGAGGGATCATCTAATAAACTGGAAGAAGGAGAAGTGTTGGTGAATAGAAGAGTATTATGTCAAAGTGAGATGGAGTAGGAACCATTGCATAGAAAGAATTTTTTTCAGACCAAATGCAAGGTAGCTAGTAAATGTTGCAAAGAGATCATTGATAGTGGAAGCTCAAAGAACCTAGTTTTTTCAGAAATGGTGACCAAATTGAAGTTGGAGAGATTGAAACACCCGAAGTCCTATCAGATAGCATGTATTCAAGATGAGCATAAGATACTGATAAGTGAACAATTTTTGGTGAAATTGAAAATAGGAAACTACCATGATGAATTTTTGTGTGATATCATGCCTATGGATGTATGCCATGTTTTGTTGGGAAGACCTTAGCAGTATGATATATAGGCTATTCATGATGGAAAGAAGAACATATATACTATTGTTGCTAATGGGATGAAGCAAACTTTATTACCATTGGAGGATGTTCCTAAAGTTGAGGTTTGTATGAATACTAGAATTTGTTTAGTGGATGACAGGAGATTTATGGATGGACTGATACATGAGAACATGTGTTATGCCTTGGTTCCTAAGAAGGTTGAAGACTTGAAGCATGTAGAAGAACAACCAAAGGAGATAAAGTAATTACTAACAAAATATGAAGCTATCATTTTAGATAATGTACCTGATGGATTTCCACCTATGAGAGTATTATTCATTGCATGGATCTGATTCCTAGAGCTAGTCTGACTAATAAAGCAACACACTAGATGACACCGGCAAAGAATGAAGAATTGAATAGACAAGTGCAAGATTTTTTGAGAAGAGGTTTGATCAGAGAAAGATTAAGTCCTTGTGCAGTACCTATTGTGTTGGCACCTAAGAAGAATGGATAATGGACGATGTGTATAGACTCTAGAGCCATAAAAAAGATCACAGTGAAGTATAGATTAACTTTGCTCTGGATGGATGACATTATGGATTGTTTGAGTGGAGCTAAGTACTTTACAAAGATAGATTTGAAGAGTGGATATCATCAGATCAAAATCAAAGAAGGGGATGAGTGGAAGAAAACATTCAAGACAAATGAAGGATTGTATGAATGGTTGGTGATGCCTTTTGGACTAACAAATGCACCGAGTACTTTCATGAGGTTGATGAATGAGGTATTGAAGAAATTATTGGGTAAATTTGTGATTTTATATTTGGATGGCATCTTGATTTTCAATAAGACTAGAGAAGATCATTTGGTGCACATAAGACAAGTTTTGTAGAGGTTGAGAGAAGAGCAGTTGCTGATAAATATCAAGAAGTGTAGTTTCATGAAGGAAGAATTGGTATATCTGGGATTTTTGATATCTATGGATGGATTGAAGATGGATCTTGAGAAGGTAAGGGATATTGTTGAATGACCTACACCAAAAATTATTGGAGAGGTAAGATCATTTCACGGATTGGCTAGTTTCTACCGAAAGTTCATGAGGAATTTCAATTTTATTTGTAGTCCTATGAAAGAAACAATGAGAGGAGATAGGAAGGATTTTAGATGGACATCTGGATCAAACATAAGTTTTGAGTTGTTGAAATAGAAAGTGACTGAGAGTCTTGTGTTGTCTTTACCAGATTTTGATAAGGTATTTCAGGTAGACTGTGATGCAAGTGGAAATGTAATTGGAGTAGTACTAAGTCAAGAAGGAAGACCAGTAGATTATTTTAGTGAGAAGTTGAATTATGCAAGGAAAAGGTATTCAATGTATGATTAGAAGTTCTATGCCATAATTCAATATTTGAAGAAGTGGAGACATTACTTATTGTCTAAGGAGTTTGTGTTGTATAGAAATAATCAAGCTTTACAATATTTGAATAGTCAAGGTAAGTTGAATCAGAAACACATGATATGCGTAGAATTCTTATAGAGTTATACTTTTGTTTTGAAACATAGGAGTGTAAATTCAAATAGAGTTGTTGATGCTTTGAGTAGGAGAAGGAATTTACTAGCACAGATTAAAGTGGAGGTATTAGGCTTTGATGAATTGAATAACTTGTATAAGGAAGATCTAAATTTTGTAGAACCTTGGAAAGCTTGTAAAGAACCAGTTTTGGAGGATAGAAGTTAGTGGTTGGATTATTTCATTCAAGAGGATATGTTGTTCAGATTAAATCAGTTGTGTAACCCCAGAGTTCAATAAGGGATAACTTGGTGAAAGAGGAACATAGTGGAGGATTATTAGGACACTTTGGAGTTGATAAGATAGTAGCCTTGGTGAGTGAGAATTAATTTTGGCCATAGATTCATAAGGATGTTAGGAAATTTGTGCAGAGTTGCAGAGTTTGTCAAGTTGCAAAAGGGAGTAGTCAGAATGTTGGATTGTATAAACCTTTGATAGTTCTATAAATACCTTGGGAGGATATCAGCATGGATTTCATACTTGGTTTGCCTAAGACACAAAGAGGTAATGATTTTGTATTTGTGGTGGTGGAATTTTTTTTTAAGATGGCATATTTCATACCTTGTAAGAAGACAACAAATGTAGTACATGTAGCAGGTTTTTTTTTTAGGGAAGTAGTCAGATTGCATGGATTACCTAGGAGTATTGTTTCAGACAAAGACACAAATTTTGTTGGTTACTTTTGGAGGAAACTTTGGAAGAAGTTGAAAATAGATTTGAAGTTCAGTTCTACTTTTCACCCATAGAAAGATGGATAGACAGAGGTAGTAAACAGGAGTTTGGGAAATTTGTTGAGATATTTGGTTGGAATGAAGAACGAAAGTTGGGATTTAGTCCTTGCTCAAGCAGAGTTTTCTTACAATAATTTAGTGAACATGAGTATTGGAAAGACACCTTTTGAGATTGTTACTAGAGTTCATCCTAGAGGTATATCAGAATTGTGAGACATCAGTAAAGAAGATAAAAGGAGTGCAGAAGTAGAGGAATTTTTAGAGCATATGAAGAAAGTGCATACTCAAGTAAAACTACATTTGGAAGATATGAATTGGAAGTATAAGGAGCGATCAGATGAAAAGAGGAGACATAAGGATTTTGAAGTTGGAGATGAATTGATGGTATACTTGAGGAAGGAAAGATTTCCAATTGGCACATACAGTAAGCTCAAGATGAGGAAGTTTGGACCCTGTAGGATTTTGAAAGAATTTGATTCAGGGAATGCATATGAAGTAGAGTAACTAGACAACACATGTATATCACCTGTATTCAACATTTTCGACCTTCATCAGTACCATGAAGCTGAATTCAATGAAGATAGTAAAGAAAAATTGGAAGAAAAACTTCTTAAACAACAATCAGATGAGATAGAAGAGATTTTGGATGTCAGAGATGGAAGGAAAACTCATGGAAGACAGTTTAAAGAATATCTTGTGAAATGGAAGGGTAGACTAGTGGAGGATTCTTCTTGGATTTATCAAGATGATGTAGACCATATTAGTTTTCCTTTGGCCCCACCAAAGTGAGGGAATTAGTTTTCAATAACCTTAGATGTATGATGCAGGAGCATCCTTGGTTCTTGGCAATCTTGCATCAACCAAAAATATTTTCATTCAGTTTTGTTCTTGTTCAAGTTGGTAGATTTGGATTTCATCATATTTTATCACAAGACCATGAGGGTCTATGGTTTCATTATGGACATGTTCATTTTCATTATTCCAAGTGTTTATATTGATTGGATCTTTTTCCACTAAGTTATCACTTTCGGATTAAGTGACAGTTTTTGGAACTGGCCCCAAAATAATTTCAAAACTAACGGCTAGCTTGATCGATCATGGATCCTTGCCGTAGCTTGTGGATCCTCACATTGTGTTTCAAATTGTTTCGTGGAGTGTCCTCGACCTTAATTTTAGTTCCACACTTCATCTTATGCATCTACCATGGAAGAAATGCAAATTTGAGGCCGACTTGTTCTTGCACACGTTATGTTTCCTTCATGATAGATTGTAATGATCTTTGGCCGATGCGGATGTTTCTATATCTACAGATGTGATATAAAGCTTGTAACAGATCATTAGGATATAAATCAATCAAGATAAATTATATTAAGAAGAATATAAAATTCGATCTATAGGATTTTCGCTCACATGTATGAGCATTGTATTTTAAGCATGTTGTATCAGGCCTGTGAGCCGAATCTGTAGGCCCAAATGTGGCCGACTTTATGTAATCAAAATTTATGATAATAAGAATGTTTGTATCTGAATTTTCCTCCATATTTTGTGTTGCTTCTATTGTGTGACTCTTGTTGCATAGTCCTAATTGTTCTCTTTGAGGTCCCTCCTACTGTAAATTCACAAAAAACCACTAATGTTGAGCCAGAAGAAACATAAAAGGATGAAAAAATTCAATATTAAGTGAAGAAAGTTACTAAAACTAAAAAGGGAGAACAAGGAATCACTACCCCTTCGTTTGACATGGCCCAATCATTGGCATAAACAAAAATGGTAACTCCTTTAATGGAGTTGATGAAAATTGAAGAGTTCAGAGATACAACTCTCAAAATGATTACAAACACATCCCAGAAACATGAAAATCCAAAGAAAGAAGAAAATATTGTGGAAAGGGAAGTCACAAAAACACCAGAGGTATATTTGGGAGATACACTCAGAAATAATCCTTCCCAAGTAGATCCATTCTATACCATGTTGGTTATCAACAATAAAATAGTAAAAAATTGCATGATTGACTCGGGGGCAACAATTAATATTATGCCCTTGGCTTTCATGAAGGAGTTGGGTCTATGGGTTAATACTACATATGGAAAATGTAGACACATAAAAATGACCTAGGCCTACAAGCTCTATTTTTCATCTTCTTTCGTCCAAAGCATAATTATGACATTTTAATTATGTTTTGTGACCCACCTTCAACTATTAATTAAATAATTCATAATTATTTAATTAATTCATGTCCTTTTATTCTTCATGATTATTAAATAAATAGATCTTATTTATTTATTTAATGTGTCACTAATTATCTAATGTCTTCCCATAATTAGATCAATTTATTCAATTAATCTTTACTATTTATGTCCTCTTGATTATTAAATAAATATATTTTATTTATTTATTTAATATGCCACTAATTCTCAAGTCTTCTTATAATTAAATAGATTTAATAATTTATTTAATCAGTCAATCACCTCCTCTAAATTAAATAATTATTTCTAATTATTTAATTGCCTTATTTGACATTTCCCTCATTTTAAATAAAATAATTTATTTAAAATAGCCTCACATGGTTAACTGTCACTTATTTTAGTAAATAATCTTAAAATCAATTATTTACTATCTCACTAAATCCATATTTTGAATTAATTTTAATTCAAAATGGTAATATTCTACTACAAATCAAGTAATTGCTAAAATTACTCATTTTCTAAATATCATCTTCTTGTTCAAACCTTATCTTCTTGATTTTACTAATTTTCATCTCACTGTCACATTTATTCTCCATCCTTGATTTAATTTCTTAAATTAAATCTTGTCCACTCATTTGGGAAATTTACCCTAACCCTAATTGAGAGTTGCCATTTTGAATCTTGATCCTTGAATCTAGGGCATTTCTCAATCTCTAATCTCATCCGTCTATCCAAAATTGTATTTTTTATAAAATGCCAATTTTGTTCTCATTTCGACAACTCTAAATCTCTTAATATCTTGTGAATTGCTGAATCTATCTTGCATTTATTGAGTCTTAAATTCCCTTTTTTTGTGTCATGTAGTTGCTTTCCTTTAGAATTTAATTTCTTTTGCATAGCTTATAGGAAATCCTTCAACACTTGGCTTAGGGCTAGTCCATAGCATAGAAGTTTGTTCATCACAATCTGAGGGAATACTTTACATTTCAGCAAGATAGAAGGTACAATAGAAATCAGTCATGGAGGATAAGGGAATTGGTGAGCTCGTTTCATTTATTTATTTTATTTATTACTATGCATTTTATTGTTGATTGTGGATTTGATTTAATATACTTGTATGTTGCTAATAATCCGATCTTGCAAAAAAATCCTCAATTACATTGGTGAACCCGACTTTTTGACACCTTTTTTTTGTCATTTTGTAGGTACAGTGGTGCAGGAGCACCTTAAAGGGCTTTTGGAAAATCTTGGCAATTTTGGCTTGTAGGTGGTTCTAGCCAGCCACCAAGGTAATAAGGACTAATTGTAAAGTCCCAAGGTAGAATTCATGTTTTTTAGTGGCAAACTTAGGTTGGTTTAGAACCTGGAGGTTTGGAAAAGTCTGAATGACAAAATTAGGCAAAACTAGACAAAGTTGTCTCAGGAATTTGGCCTAAAAATGCAAAAAAGGAATTAATGATGTTCTAAGCCCGACCTAAGGGTCCTAGCATGTGGGATAAAGGTATATAAGGTCATCCAAACCCTAATACCTGAGTTGGAAATTCATTTTCATGAATTGAGACTTGGAGAGCATATTTTATGATTGGAATTCAACAACTTTTGAGTGAATTTTTGTGTTTGAGCCTTCATCCAATCAAGAATGAATTGAGAGGACTGATATGATGATTTTATTATTTCTCTTGTTTCATTTACTTACTGTGTGAAGCATTAGATTAGCCATTTAATTCAACTAGTTGTAATTTTGCAAGTTTTGGTGTTCTTGGTTACACTGCCGGTTAAGGCCAGTTTTTGTAAATAATGATCCCCATTTAAATTCCTGTGGAAAGGCTACCATGGCCACTTGGAATAAAGTAGGGGACTATTTTTATAGTTTAAATAGTGTGTGTGGAGTCTTGGTTTGTAGGGGAAGAGTTGAATTCATCAAACACTAGGCGAGTGCAAGTGCATTATGGCTAGTGGCTTGGAGAGGACAACAGTAAAGAAAGCTGCTAAATAGATTGGTTCATGCCAATAAAGAGCATGGGAGTGTGGAAACATGTATTCCAGACATGTGTGAGAAAGGATGAGAGTTGGGGAGGTCATTGAATCCCTCAAAGTTGGAAAAAGGAGCCAGAACCCTAGAAACCCTTGAAATTAGGGGGTATGAGGATAGTCCTATGTACGGAAACTTGCAAAACCTTAAACCTAGTAAATCTTGAAGCCTAGGGTACTAATAGAAATAATATCCAAAAATATTTTGGGGTTGTTAAGACCTATTTTGTGAAAAGCCAAGAAAATGGGTTCTAGGAGGCCTAATTGGGGTAAAAGGCTACAAGGCCTAAAATTGGGTTTTTCTTGAATTCGATGGGTAAATGAAGAAAGAATCCTACAAGAAGGATCAGAGTGGAGAAAGATCACCATAGGAATAGTTGGAAGACCTATTCCAAGACCCAAGAAAGGTTTGGGAGCTTTGTGGCAAAATTGAGCCCAGGGAAGCTTAGTGGTGAATTGAGAGAAAAGGTGAAGAATTTGAAATTGGTCGAGAGTCTTATGAAGTGAGAGGGGTTTAGGAGAGATCCTTAAGTAGGGTAGAGTGGAATACCCTAGGAAGACCAAAGAATAGATCTTGGGAAGAGCAATATTTCTCTTGAAGGATAGGACTCCCCATCAAATTGGTATCAGAGCCAATAAAGGCTTAGGAATTGAAACTAGTGAATGTTAGAGAGAAGTGAATCTATAGGAGAGAATACCATGGTGACCAATGTAGAGCTAGCTAGAGACTTGATAGAGCAGAAAGAGAAGAATAGGCATCTTGAAGAGGCTATGGAAGAGATGAAGCAAAAATTGGAAGAAATTGCTGAATCGGCAAGCAAGATGAAGGTACAGTTGTCAGAGGACAAAGACAAGGGTAAATACCAAGTGGAGGAGGACATAGAACCAGAACCTAACCCTCCATTAGCAGAGGAACCCTTCCTCAAATCATTGAAGGCATTGATTGGCAAGGCACTGTAAGGTGTCCCTATGTTCACAGGAAGAATGGGTGGAGAGTTAGTTATGGAATGGATAGAGGGAATGGAGAATCACTTTGAATGTGATGGAGTTACTGAGGCACAAAAGGTGAAGATAGCCAAATCAAGGTTAAGAGGACAAGCATTAAGTTGGTGGAAGTTTATATAAGAAGAAAGAGAGATGAAAGGCAAGAAACCCATGGGAAGTTGGAAAACTATGGTGGCTAAAGTGAAGGAGAACTATCTACCTAAGGACTATGACATTCAATTGCAAAAGAAGAGACAAAATCTTAGACAAAGACACCTAGATGTAGCTGCATCTATAGAGGAGTTCCGAAAACTAAGCCTTAGATCTAGAGTGCAAGAAGTTGAAAGCATCAAGGTTGCTAGGTATCTAAACGGTCTTAGATGGAGCATCCAAGAGGAGTTGAGGCTTTTCACACTTACTACCCTCCATAGCTGCTATCAAATGGCTATTAAGGTGGAAGAGAAACTGAAAAAGAAACAAGATTCTAATACTAGAGGTAAAGGAAGATGTAGAGACTCTAGAGGTGGACAAAGAGGAGGTTTTGGTGGAAGAAGCCATGAGAATAGAGGGCAAGGTGATTCCAAGGTTGGAGAACAATCCCATGAGTCAAATAGTAGAGGGGGTTATAGAGGTAGAGGCACTAACAATGGAGGAAGAGGTAGATCAGGAGGCTTTGGGAGAAGCTCTCATTTTGCTTCCATGAAATGCTACAATTGTGGACAGTTGGGTCATCCGACTTATAGGTGTCCTGACAAGCCAACATCTTCACAAGGTGACAGGAAGATCAACTATGTTCAAGAAGAGGACTGCTCCAAACATTTAGAGGTGAGTCTAGATTTAGAGAAAGGTGAGAATCTCATGTTAAGAAGGATCTTGATCAAAGCACCTACCGAGGATGAACACAAACAAAGGAGATCTCTTTTTAAAGTCAAGTGCAAGATACTAGGAAAGGTTTGCAAGGTCATCATTGATTCAGGGTCTACTGATAATGTCATCTTAGAGGAGGCAGTACAAAATCTGAAACTCATCAAGATACCCCATGTGTGCCCTTACAAGGTTACTTGGTTGAACAAGGGGTAGAATATACTAGTCAATGAACAAGTTTGGGTTGAGTTTGCTATAGGAAAGTATCAAAGAAAGATACTATGTGATGAGTTACCAATGGATGCATGCCATTTGCTGCTTGGCAGACCATGGCAATATGACAGGGAGGTAGTACACCATGGCAAGGAGAATAAGTACTCATTCAAGAAGGATGGAGTGACTTATAAAATTCAGTCTTTGTTAGAAGAAAACACAGTGGAAAAGGCAAAAACCAGTGTCCTTTTGATGAGTGGAAAGGAATTCCTAAAAGACATCAAGGAGGAAGAAGGAGTTGTCTATGCAATCATGTTGAAGCCAAAGGAAGAGGAGTTACCTAATCAGCTACCTATGATAGCAGAAGTGAAACAACTGTTGGATCAGTTCAGGGATATAATTTGTGAAGGTACACCAGCTACACTACCACCTAAGAGAGAAATCAGTCATCAAATATACTTTATACCAGGAGAAACACTACCTAACAAGGCTGCATACAAGATGACACTGGAGCAAAACAAAGAGATAGCAAGGCAAGTTCAAGAACTTTTGGATCAAGGGCTGATCAGAAAGAGCATAAGTCCATGTGTTGTTCCAATTGTGTTGGCACCTAAAAAGGGAGATAAGTGGAGAATGTGTACTAATTCTAGGGCAATAAATAGGATAACCATTAGATATAGGTTTCCTATTCCTAGGATAGAGGATTTAATGGACTGTTTAGGGGGTGCTAAGTACTATTCCAAAATTGATTTGAAAAGTGCTTATTATCATATTAGAATGAAAGAGGGAGATGAATGGAAGTCAGCTTTTAAAACTACAAAGGGGTTATATGAATGGTTAGTAATGCCATTTGGGCTTACAAATGCACCTAGCACTTTTATGAGGGTGATGAATGAGGTCTTGAAGAACTTTATAGGAGTCTATGTGGTTGTCTACCTAGATGATATCCTTATCTTCAGCAAAACAAAAGAACATATGAAGCACCTAGAACTTATGTTGAAGAAACTTCAAGAGGAGAAGCTCACCATCAATCTTGAGAAGAGTGAGTTCATGAAGCAAGAGCTAATCTATCTAGGATTTGTAGTATCCCAAGGGGACTTGAAGATGGACAAGAGTAAGATTGAAGCCATTCTTAGTTGGCCTACTCCCAAGATAGGGACAGAAGTTAGGAGTTTCCATGGATTGGCACAATTCTATAGGAAGTTTGTGAGAAAGTTTAGTGAAATTTGTGCACCGGTTCTTGACACCATCAAAGGAGGACTGAAAACTAAGTTTGTGTGGACTAAAGAAGCCAATGAAGGATTTGAAAGGTGGAAGAGGGAGATAGCTACCCAACCTATCCTATTTCTACCAAGCTTTGACAAACCATTCATAGTGGAATGTGATGCAAGTAACATAGCAGTTGGGGCTGTTCTAAGCCAAGAAGGCAGGCCGGTGGCATTCTTTAGTGAAAGGTTGAATGAAGGAAAGTCTAGGTACTCATCCTATGACTTAGAGCTATATGCTTTGGTGCAGGCTCTTAAGAAGTGGAGGCACTATCTATTGCCAAATAAATTTGTGGTATACACTGATAATCAGGCCTTAAGTTACATCAACACCCAAGAGAAGCTCAATTTGAGGCATATCAAGTGGATGGAGTTTTTGCAGTCATACACCTTTACCATCAAGCATAAGAAGGGGATTAACAACAAGGTTGCTGATGCTATTAGTAGGAGGTTTCTTACTGTCCAATAGATACAGCTACAAAGTATAGGGGTTGAAGGATTTAAAGATCTATATGAAGGAGATTCTGATTTCTCAAAAATATACAAGGTATGTATTGATTTTGAGAACCATTTTCATAGTGAATATGCTGATTACACCTTGCAAAATGGTTTATTGTTTAGGGGAAAGCAATTGTGTGTTCCTAGAGGTTCCATGAGGGAGAATCTAATCCAAGAAAAGCATCATGGCATTTTGAGTGGTCACTTTGGTTTGAACAAGACACTAGACTTAGTGGAGAGGTTCTATTGGTGGCCTAAAATGCAAAGAGATGTAAGAAGGTATTTTGAACAATGTGGAGTATGTCAAAAGGAAAAGGGAACATCAAGCAATGTAGGTATTTATCAGCCATTACCCATCCCAAGTAGACCATGGGAATGCATAAGCATGGACTTCATAGTAGGGCTACCTAAGACACCAACTGGTTTTGATAGTGTATTTGTGGTAGTGGATAGATTTAGCAAGATGAGCCATTTTATTCCATGCAAGACAACACATGATGCAAGTCAGATTGCACACTTATTCTTCAAGGAAGTAGTGAGGATACATGGGTTGCCAAAGAGCATAGTTGCAGACAGAGATGTGAAGTTTATGGGGCATTTTTGGAAAACTCTTTGGAAGAGGCTAGGAACCAACTTGTTTCATAGCTTAGCATATCATCCCCAAATAGATGGACAAACAGAGGTGATCAATAGAGTACTTGGAAACTTGTTGAGATGCTTAACTAAGGAGTATGGACAAGGATGGGAGCAAGTGATTCCACAAGCAGAATTTTCTTATAATGATAGCACAAATAGGACTACAGGTAAGAGTCCATTTGAGATAGTCTATGGTTTACATCCAAGGGGTGTACTTGAGCTTAGAGATCTGAAAGGTTAAGAAGGAATCAATGGTCATGCTGATGATTTTTCTCAGTCAATGGGAGAGGTTCATGAGCAGGTAAGGAAGACATTGATAGAGGCTAATCAGAAGTTGAAGGCAAAAAGAGATGAAGGGAGAAGAGAATTACAATTTGAGATAGGTGATTTGGTGATGGTATATTTGAACAAGGAAAGGCTATAGAAAGGCATACCAAGTAAGTTGTAGATGAAGAGGATAGGGCCATGTAAATTATTGGCTAAGTATGGATCAAATGCTTACAAGGTGGAGTTACCCAAGGGGATGTCTATTTCTCCTATCTTCAATGTGAAAGACTTAGTGAAGTATAAAGGACCAGAAATGGATGAAGAATAGTACAATGCTGGGATAAAAAAGGATGTGGAAGTACTCAAGTTACTTGATCAGATCAGACCACAAGTGGACAAGATTTTAGACTCAAGGGTGAAGAAGACTAGGCACAAAACATACAAGGAGCACCTAGTGAAGTGGACACATCAACCAGAGTCCAAAGCTACTTGGATAGCAGAGAGTGACTTTTAGAAGCATGTAATTAGTGAGGATATCTTGACACCATAGGTTCCTTAACTTCTTTGTTGCAGGGGGAGAATGGTGCAGGAGCACCTTAAAGGGCTTTTGAAACATCTTGGCAATTTTGGCTTGTAGGTGGTTCTAGCCAACCACCAAGGTAATAAGGACTAATTTTAAAGTCCCAAGGTAGAATTCATGTTGTTTAGTGCCAAACTTAGGTTGGTTTAGAACCTGGAGGTTTGGAAAAGTCTGAATGACAAAATTTGGCAAAACTAGACAAGGTTGTCTTAGGAATTTGGCCTAAAAATGCAAAAAAGGAATTAATGATGTTCTAAGCCCAACCTAAGGGTCCTAGCACATGGGATAAAGGTATATAAGGTCATAAAAACCCTAATACCTGAGTTGGAAGTTCATTTTCATGAATTGAGACTTGGAGAGCATATTTTATGATTGGAATTCAACAACTTTTAAGTGAATTTTTGTGTTTGAGCCTTCATCCAATCAACAATGGATTGAGATGACTGATATGATGCTTTGAGTATTTATTTTTTGTCATTTAATTACTATTTGAAGCATTATATTAGTCATTTAATTCAACTAGTTGTAATTTTGCAAGTTTTGGTGTTCTTCGTTACACTGTCGGTTAAGGCCAATTTTTGTAAATAATGATCCCCATTTGAATTCTTGTGGAAAGGCTACCATGGCCACTTGGAATCAAGTAGGGGACTATTTTTACAGTTTAAATAGTGTGTGTGGAGTCTTGGTTTATAGGGGAAGAGTTGAATTCATCAAACACTAGGCGAGTGCAAGTGCATTTTGGCTAGTGGCTTGGAGAGGACAATAGTAAAGAAAGCTGCTAAATGGATTGGTTAGTGCCAATAAAGAGCATGGGAGTGTGGAAACATGTATTCCATACATGTGTGAGAAAGTATGAGAGTTGGGGAGGTCATTGAATCCCTCAAAGTTGGAAAAAGGAGCCAGAACCCTAGAAACCCTTGAAATTAGGGGGTATGAGGACAATCCTATTTTCGGAAACTTGCAGAACCTTAAACCTATTAAATATTGAAGCCTAGTGTAATAATAGAAATAATATCCAAAAATATTTTGGGGTTGTTAAGACCAATTTTATGAAAAGCCAAGAAAATAGGTTCTAGGAGGCCTAATTAGGGTAAAAGGCTACAAGGCCTAAAATTGGGTTTTTCTTGAATTCGATGGGTAAATGAAGAAAGAATCCTACAAGAAGGATCAGAGTGGAGAAATATCACCCTAGGAATAGTTGGAATACCTATTCCAAGACCCAAGAAAGGTTTGGGAGCTTTGTGGCAAAATTGAGCCCAAGGAAGCTTAGTGGTGAATTGAGAGAAAAGGTGAAGAATTTGAAATTGGTGGAGAGTCTTATGAAGTGAGAGGGGTTTAGGAGAGATACCTAAGTAGGGTAGAGTGGAATACCCTAGGAAGACCAAAGAATAGGTCTTGGGAAGAGAAAGATTTCTCTTGAAGGATAGGACTCCCCATCATACAGGTACAAAATGATGCATTCGATAGTTCTTGGGATGCAATCACTCTACTGCACTGCATTTTCTACCTCAGGTGATGCACATGCTCTTTCATGATGCAACTGACATTTCTCGCAACACAACTGGAAAACTAAGCCGTATCCGAAAAACAAAAAGTTGTAATTGACGTAAATTGAGCCACATTCAACATACCGAGCTGCATGTGCATTCCCAAAGGACGCATTCGCTCTGCTGCGATGTAGTCGATTGGTAAAAAAATAAAAAAAATTCTTTCAATTTTTTTAATTTTTTTGTTTTTTAGAAAAAAAAAATTTATACTAATCTATTTGTTGCAGTGTGTGTTAAGCTGGAAGCTAGCCCATGATTACTATTTGTTTTTTTTCAAAATCTTAATCAATCATGCATCTCACTCATGGTTAAAACAAATAATCACATTTGCATGGGTTTAAAAAGAACATTCACACTATTATTGGTTTAAAATGAATTGTTAGTTAGCTCACACTACAAACGTTTAAAATGAACCATTTGCTTGCTAACACTACAAACAATTAAAATGAACGAGTGCTTATTTTGTTTTGTGATTTGTTAGCTATCACGCTTTCATATTTCAATTTGGGCTTAAAAAGAACAACATGCGAGTGTGAGTCAAACATATTTGGGTGCTCTTTCTTTGTTTGTAAACAAAGATTGATTGAACTATCAATATGTTTGCTCATTTTTGTTACTTTAGAAACCAGGCCTTCTTTGGTGGGAAAAAGTACCCAAAGAAACTCAAACTGGCAATGAAGCTCTTTAGTCGAGCTACTCCTGACTGGTATATAAATGTGAATCCTAAGGGAAAACCTAGGATTACGAGTGTAGATATGTCATATGGATCAAGTATTAGTCCCCAAAACCCTGTTGAGCTTAACCTCTTCAGTCTGGAGTGCCTCCTTAATGGAGCTTAATCTTTTTCCCCATGTATGACCACTTGAATGGGTGTCTAAATTAAAACCTTTATTTTTAGTGGCCAGAAACCTTCTATTCTTTGGTGCAACAATGGTCCTTGCCAAGGCACCCACACCTGCATAGCTTTTACTAGAGATGATCAATCTGCCATGGGAGTTTCATGGAGGTTGGAATCTTGGTTTCCCTGAGAAGTGAGTGCACTCTAAGGGGGAGCCCATGGGGCCAAGCTTCTAAATTCATCCTCTAAGAATATGCAGCTGGAGTAAAATCCGCGTCGGATCCAAAAGAATGTTGTCTTTTCAGCCATAGGATTTTGTAAATGTTTTCTATGTGGTTGTTTTTCATTTCTTACGACATCATGTGTTTGCCAAAATTTTTTTAGAGAACTTGAACAAATGATAATCAACCCCAAAATCTGAAACAACACTACCAAGTTGAAACGAAATCCTTGTAATTTGCTGATTTTTTTATTTTTTTTAAAACTCCTTTCTACGACGCAACTGCTTCTTCAAACCACAAGTGATACATTCTGAGCTGTAATCACTCTGTTGCAATTTATGTGCAACTTATAATGTTACAATTGACTGTCTTTTACCACAATTGCTTTGCCAAATGCCACAATCAAAATTTCAAATCGTAATTTATTTGCAAAACTTCGCAATCGCAATTTCAAACCACATTTTCCACTATAACACCACAATCGTCTTTCCTGTGACACATTTTCTCTAGTGCAATGCATTTTCTGTGACACATTTTCCAATCTACAAAAATTTATTTTCACTATCAAAACTGAGACTCAATTTTGTCCTGACCAGACTCCAACATGTCTTTCTCTACTGTCTCTATCAAACCAAATATTGAATTGCTCAAATTCCCTCATTATTGCATTATAGGTAGCATTCTTAAGTCACCATAGGGTTCCATTGCATGTCATTAGTTGCATTGTTAAACTTTACCACTCCCTTGGATACTCATTTTTTGCATATTTGAGGAGTAGATTCCTTACCATCCTTTTTTAAAACTTTGCATTCAAAAGTAGGTTATCATTGGACTCAATCAACCTTTTTTCTTTATTCATTACCTTTCGTGAACTATTTCCCACTCACTAGTCTAGTGTGGAAATTTCACTTTGTTCTCTTTTGTCCTTTTACAGTCCATTTATATTCCCAACTTGAAGCATTGCCAAAACTTTGAGTGGTCAAGTTTACATCTCCTTAGATTTACCATTAGTGCGTGCATCTTAGAATCCTTTGCATTTGCATACCATTTGTCTTTTCACTTTTGGTCTCATCCCATTTTTCAGTAGTATCATTTGCATTTACTACCTTTAGTTTCCTTTTAGTCTCATTTTGCATTACCACTCACCATCATTGCATAGCACTATTCTAAAGAACCCAAAAAACTATAGTGTCATAACATTTATATATTTAGATCATCCCCCACCATTTTCCAAAGTTGAGCAAAAATTTTTATGGTTGAAGCTAGATTACAAAGAAAAAGAAGACTCATGGGTTCTTTTGGTCAAGACACCAACCTTTGCAACTTTTCAGATGACATGAATGTCAATACCAACAATTTCCCCAATAATATGAATGACATGAATACAAATACCAACATGGGGAATTCATTCATTAATCCTTTTAGTGAGATGTCTTTGAAGAAGACATACAAGTTGCTGCCCAAAACCCAGAAGTGGTCTCTTTTATGGAAGAATTCGTTCTACATGACTTAGCTAGATATATAGCCATGCTCCTTTACCAAGGGGCTAGGTTACCAAAATGATTTTGCCTCAACACTATTAGAGAAGTATTTCCTACTCCCCAGTCACACAATACTTCCATGGGAGCCATTTCACAAAATTTCATTAACACCATTAATGCTACCTCCCTTGGTCATGCTACCACCACAACCAATGCATCCACAATGATCAACACAACATCTATTGGGGGATCATCTACCCAACACCACATCACAATCCATCCCCCAATGAAAATCCACTATTCCCTCACAAATATTTGGGTCAACAATGGGTGCAACCACCTCAAACCTCTTTGGGACTTCATCTAGTTCCATGAGTACATCAAAAAACCTCTTATTAGGTTCTTCAAATGCTATGGCAACCAAATCATCAAATCCTTTTGGGATAAATAAACAAAGAGTTTTCATTCAGGGCACCCAACCTAATTCCTCACAGATCAATACAAACATTCCTTTGAGGAAAAATACCAACATTCCTCAAGGCCATAATTACCTATTTGGGCAAGGCAATCAAGGCACCCAATCTTCCATTCCATTTGGGCATCAAAATTCTCAAGGCCAACAAGGCCCCCAAATTCAATCCAACATGGTGGGATCCCACATCCCCACTTATGCTTCTCAAGTCCATATAAAAAAACACATCCCTCATCAAAACATTCATTTCCAACAACAACCAAATCAGAACACTCATTTTTCTCACCAAAAATACATCCCAAACCAACACATCTCATCACAATAGGTGGGAAACCAATCCATACCTATCACCAACATGTGTTATTCTACCAACAACCCAATTGTGAAGGCACTTACACTCCAACTTGCTGCTCTTCAAACGCAAGTGGAGACCTTGCAACAGTCAAAAAAAAATCTTACATGTCACATGACTTATGCCCATATCCGTTTGACACAACCTTGTATATGCCACCATTTCCTCATGGATATGTGGTGTCGTATTTCCCTAAATACAAAGGAAAGACAAACCCCATTGAACACATAAGACAATTCACCACCAGTTTCATGGACATTGCATATGAACAAACCTATCTCATGAGACTCTTCTCTAGAAGTCTCATAGGCCATGCACTGGAGTGGTTCTCGTTATTGCCTAAAGGAATCAAAACATGGGATGAATTGGCAAACAAGTTTATCGAAAACTATGCCTATAACATTGACACAGATATTGGCATTGCCTCCTTATACAGACTTACCCAAGAGGATGCAAGATAGACTTTTATCCCATTCTTTCAAAGATGAAGAACCTTAGCAAGCAGATTTCTGGTAGAAATACCTGAAAAGGATAAAGTCACCATGTTTGTACAAAATCTCCTTGGACTGCTAAGATATGGCTTACAAGTCTATTTTTGTACCACCTTTGTTGACCTTGTTGAAAAAGGTGTTCAACTTGAAAAAGCCTTGATCGCTAAATGTGAATTAAAATATGGTGGAAAAATAATTAACACCAGCACAAACACTAACCCAATTAATTCCAATGATAAATCCAAATACTAGGTTAAAAATAAACACATCACAAATGACGGTGTGGTTGATGCAAAAAACGTTAAAGCAACAGGTCATGTACTCACCATCAAAGGAGTTCAAAATCAAAATGCACCTGTGACCACACCCACACCAACTACCAATTCTATTCAAAATAATCCTGATCAATCTAATCAAAGGTAGCCACGTCAACCACGAAAATTTAAAAAATGCACATACACTCCCTTGGGTGAGCCTATCGAAATTGTCTTAAAGAAACTTATCCAAAATGGTGTCATAACTTTGGAAGAACCTAAACCATATGACCCTGGTCAGTTCAAGCCATCATGGTGGGATGATAGCGCATTTTGTGATTACCACCATGTCAAAGGGAAAAAAAATTCCTCTTACCGTCAATTACAAAATCTTGTGCAAAACCTTATTGAAAACCATACCATTGAGTTAGAAGGTCAACCATTTGCATCTAATTCAGATCATACAATCCACAAGAACCCATTGCAGGATCATGGTTTCGGTAACCCCTCCTCGTCTGGCACAAAGAATAACAATAATCAAGCCAATCACGTATGTCCTACCTTCAATTATTCTGGTGGTACCATCATTAACAATCATTGCACTGCTGATGAAGATAAATGTGTCAATACCATTACCATCAAAAAGGCCCCAGAATGCAATGTCACCATCCCAGGTCCCTCTGCTCATCAGCCTAAAATTACCATACCTGGTCTGTCTACCAAGCTGCCAAAACTTAAGCAAGAGTTCAACCTTATCGAGCATTTCAACAAAACACCCGCTCAAATATCCATCCTTGAATTGCTCCGCATCTCACCCACACATAAGGCCATCTTGGACAAAGTCCTGTAAGAGTCTTATGTCCCAAAAAACCTTGATGTCAATCATTTAGAAACTATGGTTGGATATTTGACTTCTCCCCACCACATTACCTTTACAAAAATTAAATATTCCTCACCTAAACCATCTCATAATGATGTGCTTCATATCAAGGTTTTTGTCCATAAACATAAGGTTAGACGAGTCTTAGTAGATGGCGAAGTAGGATTGAACATCTGCTCTTTAAAATTGGTTAAAGCTCTTGGATTCTCATATGCATGTGTGGATGCTACCAAGAGCATTGTCATCAAGTCATATGATGATGAACACACTTCTAAAGGTGTCATCACAATTCCAATTTGTGTGGGACTAGTTATTAAAGATACAACATTCCAAGTCCTGGATCATGATACACATTACAATATCTTACTTGGTCACCCATGGATTCATTCCTTAAAGGCCATTCCTTCCACATACCACCGATGCTTGAAGTTCCCTTTTGATGTTACTAAAATTACTATCCCAGGAGATCCTGATCCATTTCAATACTGTACCAATCTGAGAACCACTTTTGAGCATCAGGTACCCATTAATTGGGAAGCCTCAAATTCCACCTCTTCAAAATATATTGACCCATCTACACTCACCAAATCATCCATATCCATTCCATCAACTTCCACCACACCATCCTCCTCGGCCTCCATACCAAGTAATGACCTTCTGATCTAGGACCTTGGCTGTGGAGAGTTCAAACTGAATACATCTTATTGTATCACCACAATACCTAAGCCACCTAAATTCTATGGTAGATTGTGTTTCATAGTCGAGCCTAAAACAACTTTCAATGTTCCATCGAATATAGTATTCACACTATGGGGAGATATGGGTAATGAATTCAATATCGACATAGCTAACTGGATCTACAAAGACCTAGAAGGATTACCTCCACTACTAGTGCATCTCTATGGAAAAGGATATGACATATGCAAGGCACTAGGTTTTGATGACACAAGTGGCCTTGGAAAATCCAACAATGGAAGATGAGAACTTGTTATTATTTTTGCAAGATCAAGGTACATGGGGCTAGGGTTTGACCAACTCAGAACTGACGATCTATGTCCCTATGAACTTTCAAGTGAGGATGTAATGGCTCAAGAAAGTGTTGAGACAAGTGAAGAATCCCTTAACGAAATTGACTCTAATGAATGGGAATCAGGATCTGAGAAAACCCTAAGTAACTATGATATTGATGAACTATTCTTGGAACCTGGCCAACCCCCTTTTGAAGAAAGATTCTGACAAGAATACAACATTGATCCTATTGACCGTCATTCTAAAAATAAGGAATGGGTAAGTATTCCTTGGGATCTAGAAGAACATAAATTGTCGTCGGCAACATCTGAATCATCCAACCCCATTCTTGAGCCCACCCATGAGCTTGACATGCATGAACCTACTGTGCATGCCTCTAAAATTCCAACCATTAGTCATGATGCTAATACTTTTATCCCCTATTATGACTATGAATACAGCTCATCTAAATCTAAATATGGTCCATCCATTGCATCTGACATGAAAGTTGAAATTGACAACTTTGCCTTCACACTTGAGGCTTCAATTTGCATGCTTTCCAAATCTTCCCCATCTTTTACCAGCACTGACAATGGGATTTCCCTTGTTTACCCAAAACTAATTGACTAGGACCAACAAGAGCCACCTGTTATGGATATATTTCAGAATGATGAGGCCATTGCAAAGTTCATGGGACTCTGAGAAGGCATATTGTGGGGTGATCACAAAGAGGGATTCTCTATTGACCTAGATTGTGCATCTTACGTCGGGGAGACTTTGCAATCCTCCAGTCACAAAAATACATAGAATAAAATAAATAAATAAATATCTTTAGGTGAAAACCACAAGGCACCTTCTAACAACAAAATAGTAAAAATAAAGGACGTATATGAAGGTGAAAACCTCTCTGAGGTGCCTAAGGATGGAGGATTGGAATTTCTTCCCATCACATAGGAAAAATAGGCTATGCTTATTGAAGACACCATAGAAGTTAACATAGCTACACCAGAGAATCCCAAAATGGTTCTCTTGGCCGAATCATTGTCAGAAGAATAAAAACTTGAATTTCAACAATTCTTCACAAAAAGGAAAGTTAACTTTGCATGGTCATATGCTAACATGCCAGGCCTTGATCCAAAATTGGTATTGCATCATCTCCCTCTAATCTCGGGAATGAAGCCAGTCAAACAAAAACTATAGAAAATGCATCCACATATTGCACTACTTGTAAAGGCTGAACTAAAGAAGTTCCTGGATGCTAGATTCATAAGATCAATAGACTATGCCGATTGGATATCCAAAATTGTCCCTGTCACAAAGCCAAATGGACAAATCCACATCTGTATTGATTTCAGAGATTTAAATAAGGCTTGTCCAAAAGATGATTTCCCATTGCCGAATATAGACATGATTGTTGATCTCACAGTAGGGTACGAGATGCTATCTCTCATGAATGGTTTCTCAAGCTATAACCAAATCCGCATTGCAACTGAGGATCAACACAAAATGGAATTCACATGCCCATGTGGAACATATTGTTGGAATGTCATGCCTTTTGGTTTAAAGAATGCAGGTACCACATACCAAAGAGCTATGACAACAATATTTCATGACATGATGCACATCCTAATGGAAGATTATGTGGATGACCTTTTGGCCAAATATTTGACATAGAAAGACCATCTTAGGGTCTTGGACAAAATTTTAGATGGTTGGAAGATTACAAGGTTCGTTTGAACCCAAAAAAATGTGTCTTTGGGGTTACTTCGGGCAAACTATTGGGCTAAATAGTCTCACGAAGAGGTATAGAATTTCATCCTGCTAAAGTGAAAGAAATTCTAGACATGCCTCCACCAAAAGGAATCAGCTAGTTGAGAACACTTCAAGGCACACTATAGTCCATATGATGCTTCATCGCACAATTGGTAGACAACTATCAACCATTTCAAAATCTGCTACACAAAAGTGTCCCCTTTGTATGGATAGAAAAATTCCACACAACCTTCGAACAAATAAAATAATATCTATTGACACCACCAATCTTGATGCCGCCTATTAAAGGCAAGTCATTGATCCTGTATGTCTCTGCAACTACAAATGCACTGGGGGCATTATTGACACAAAATGACTATGAGGAAAAAGAAAGAGCCATATACTATATCAGATGCACACTGATAGGATATGAGTTGAACTATACAACCATTGAACATGCATGCCTTGCAGTTGTCTTTGCAACACAAAAACTAAGAAATTACATGATGAATCACCAAACACACCTGGTAGCTAAGATTGATCCACTAAAGTATCTTCTAAGTCGGGCAACATTGACAGGCCAATTAGCAAAGTGGGTCATGATTTTAAGTGAATATGACATACAATATGTTGAGCGCAAGGCAATAAAAGGACAGGTAATAGCGGATCAACTTGCATATCCACCCATCCAAGGCACTCATCCAGTGATAACTAATTTTCTCGATGAGTCTATCTTTCATGCAGAACCTATATCACCTTGGAAACTATATTTTGATGGGTCCCACATTAGTCATGGCTCAGGAGCTAGTATCTTGTTCATCACACCACAAGGGGATTCCATTCCTAAGGAATTTTGGATCGTCTTCCCTTGTACTAATAACATTGTAGAGTAGAAACCACTGGTCATAGGACTCAAAATTGCAATTAAATGGAAAATTCAAACATTTCTAGTATTCGGGGATTCTCAGTTAGTTATCAACCAAGTCAATGATGATTATGAAATAAAAGATGAAAAATTACTCCCCTACAAGCGAATGGTGGATAGCTTCCTGACATATTTCAAAATGATTTATTTTGAACAAATCCCAAGGACACAAAATAAAGCAGCCAATGCCATGGCAACTATTGGATCTCTCTTAGACATTTCTTAGTGGAACAATTGTTGATGCTTGCATATGACGTACCAGAGTCAAAAATGGTTTGCGAGATTTTTGGTCCCAATTTGACTTTGTACCAAGACATATATGATTATCTTAAGTCCCAAACCCTACCACCCAACCTATCCAATAATCAAATAAAATACTTCAACTGAAAATCCACTTGACACACCATCATTAGTGACACCCTATACCGTTGTGGTTTTGATAACACCCTTCTTCGTTGACTTGACATTGATGAAGTCCAAAAATATTTACGAGAAGTACATGAGGGTATATGCAGATCTCATTCGAGTGGCCCAACTTTAGCTAGGAAAGTCACCAGATTTGGATACTATTGGCCGACACTAGAAAAATATTCTCTTCAGTTTGTCAGAACATGTCAGAAATGCTAGGTGCATAGTGACCTAATCCACGCACCTACACAAGAGCTGAGACTGATCACTTCTCCATAGCCCTTCACACAATGGGGACTCGACCTCATGGGCAAGATCCATCCATCCTCCTATAACGACCATAAATTCATAATCACTACCACTAAGTACTTTACTAAGTGGATTGAAGTTGTCCCCCTCACTTATATCAATGGTAAGCAGATATCCAAGTTTATCCTAAATTACATCATCTACCAGTATGGTGTTCTACAATCTATCATCATGGATAACAGTCATCCATTCAAAAACTAGGATGTTCGTGAACTCTATGAGTGATTCCACATACAACATCATTTCACCACCCCATATTATCCATAGGGCAATGATCAAGTTGAGACATCAAATAAAATAATTCTTCACATTCTTAACAAGACCGTCAATGACACTAGCCGAGATTGGCATTTACAACTCAATCCCACCTTATGGGCCTACCAAACTAGCATGCGTACACCCACTGGAGCCACTCCATTTTCCCTCATCTACAGATCTGAGGCCATATTTCCCATCGAGGTCGAAATTCCTTCTCTCCAAGTCTCCTTGAAGGGAATGATCGATGACGAAGAGTACATATAGTTTCGCTTGCATGAGTTATAAATGTTACAAAAAAGATGACAAAATTCCTTGAATCACTTGCAGGAATATCAAAATCATCTTTGTAGGAGCTATAATAAAAGAGTGATGGTAAGAAAAATTGAAATTGGTGACTTGGTCCTCATGCAAAATCCAAGAAATCAGGCTGACCATGAAAAGCCTAGAAAATTTGAGCCTAATTGGCTCGGTCCTTATATTATTACTATAGCATTTGGTTTTGGAGCTTATTAGTTGGCCAAACTTAACGGAGAACAGTTGATAGAACCCATCAACAACCTACATCTGTGAAATTTTTACACATAGCATCATAGAGCTTAGCTAAAAACCTAAAAATACAAAAAAAAAAAGAAAAATACAAAAAATCATCCCTTGATGAAAACCTGGCAAACATGCATCTTGGTGACACCAAAAACATCAGAAAATGAAAAAATAGTAAAAAGAAATGAATTCATCCAATAGTGAAAACCTAGCAAATAGGCACTTTGGATAGGTACCATGGTGAAAACCTAGCAAACAGGCGCCATGCATAGTCGATCGTTGCTCCGCCATCTACTGTTACTCCAACCATCCTTCATCCACTTTGTATAACCATGACAACCTGACACATTCACAACCTTCATCATAAGTCCTTTCAATTCTATCCATGGCTAGCATTGGTTGAGATCACCCCTTGCCTATCCTTGTCTTTTATCCTGCATCTACATCTTTCCATATCATTCAGCTCGGATAATCCTTGATCTATCAAGGGGGCAAGACCTTTATCATGTAATTGCAGTGGGTGTTGTACATGATCTTGCATTCGTAAAAAGTCTTGAAAAAAGTCATAAAATTTTGAAAAAGTCTTGAAAAAAGTCATAAAATTTTGAAAAAGTCTTGAAAAAAGTCAAAAATCGGAAAAGTCTTGAAAAAAGTCATAAAAATCTGAAAATGTCATGAAAAGTCATAAAAATTTGAAAAAGTCCTAAAAAAAGTTCTAAAAATCATAAAAAGTCTTGAAAAAAGACCTAAAAATTTGAAAAATGTCTTGAGGAAATCACAAAAACATCCAAATCAATGTCAAAATCCCAAAAAATAGGTTATAAGTCTATGCTTGTCCCGTCAATCCAATCAGTCACGTCAATCAATTTGTTATCTTGGTCTGAACTAAGTTGTCTTTGTGCATTTGATACGTAGGCAAGATTCATGTTTAAATCCTCGAGACATTAGGTCAGTCCTTCTAGGTTGGTCAAAATAAAATCATGATTCAAACTTTTGTCCTTTGGATAAATTTATTGGTCTTGTCAAACTACGAGGTCTCTGAGTGCATGACATAGGCAAGGCCATCAACCGATGAGCCCCTAAGACCATACTAGTTCAATCCATTAGGGTTCATGGCACTACACTTTGACACACATCTAAGTATCTTCAAATCAAGCAAATATTTTATCAACCCCGAGTAGACAATCTATCAACAATGGCATGTACTCAAATTCTGTCAAGACAAATCAACCTGACAAAACTTTGGGTTCTTCTTTAGATGTGTCCTTCTGAAAAGAAACTCTCATAATTTCTTTATTCTTTTGGATGTGTCATTCCTAAGCATTGTCATCATCATCATTTGGCATTTTCTGAGAATCGATCCTTTTGATATCAACGTCATTCAGGATGTGTCCTTCCTGAATCTGGTATCGCTTGACATTTGGAAACCTTGACCCCGTCAACCTTGGCATTTCGACATTAAATCAATTGGTATTTTCAACACTTGGCAATTTTTTCACTTGAAAAATGCTTGGCAAACACTATTCTATCTTTTTGATGATTATCATGATATTATTTCTTTATGTCAGAAGAACCACGATGTATCATGATGATCATCCTTGTCCTTTTGATCATCCCATTGCTAGTTTCTCAAGGATGTCCTGACTTCAGGATTTAGAGGAGCAACGATGTAGTACGATGATAGTCTTGTATTTTATTTGACTGTCATGTGGCTAGTTTCTTGAGGATGTCCTGACATTAGGATTTAGAGAAGCAGTGACGTCCCATGACTAGTCTTGTCTGTCTGCGGTTGGTTATGACAAAATGAATAGGGGCAAGTGCATTCCTCGTATGAGTCATGATCATCCTTATCTGTGACTATTGATCTACGTGATGGTTTGAACTTGCACACTATTGATCTATGTCATATCATAGTGTTTGTTGGCCATCATGACATTTTTTCCCAATGATGATTAAAGAGCAACAACTAGGATAGTACTATGGAAAATGTTGAAGGATTTTTGTTTATGCACTAACATCCATCTTCATCTTCTCCTCATGTTGAAGGATTTTTGTTTATGCACTAACATCCATCTTCATCTTCTCCTCTCTCATCCTCTGATGATACCCTGTGACATACAAAAATAGAGCTACATACATGATCATATGAGCATTACATAGTCACATTTCACATTTTCATAAATCAAATACCATAATTCACATTGCATAACATTATCATCCATCCATCTTGCATCATAAACATCATTTGCATTAACATATAGGAATCATATCATCATACATTACACAATTACGCACATAATAATATCCATAATTGCATTCATAAACATAAAACATGATATCCATACATCTCATAACATCATAAATGCATCACATCACATAGCATCTGATAAAGCATAGAACACCATAACACATAGAATCATATAGGCTGCATCAAAACTGCATCACATATATATATATATATAATCTCAAAAAATATATGTAATAGGATAGAGTCATGAGATATCCCAAAAATGGAGCTCGCAGGCTCAAATGTCAATATATGCAAATGTCTAATACAAATATCAAGTCCTATGTTGTGCCCCCTCTCTCCTATGGAGGTTACTCATGAGGTGGTTGTGACTGACTCATCAGATGGAAAGTAACCTAAATGGGCGTAGTGTCCTGAGTCTGAGTCTGAGATCCCAAGGGCTCGACGATAGGAGGTTGGCTCTGCTCTGCCTAGTGTCCTAATGACACTGATCTATGATTATGCCTTGACCTATGACTATGGCCTGATGAATGCCTATGTAAGCTGTGTGACCTGTGACCTGATGACTGCCCTGATGAAGTGGACCCCCCAACACTAGTCTGACTACTACTATGTGATATGTTCCTGTTGTGGGTCTGGGTGCCACTACCAGTCCTGTTGTATGATTGGGACAATCCTAGGTCCTGTCTCTTTGGTGGAACAACCTACTCATATAATAACCTATGTCGGCCCTTGCTCTCAGACATCTTGGCCAACTCCCTAGACATATCCCCTGTCAGTCTGGCACACAACTCTACAAAATCGGTCACCCATCTATCTAACTCCTGCCATTGGATAATGGCCTAGTCTCTCTCCACTCTCATAACCTCCAACTCCACTGCTAGGGCCTTGTTCTGAGACAAGGCTACATCCAATCTACTCTAGAGATCTGTGATCCTCTTATCAATAGTGGCATCCACTAGAAAAATGGGTGGGCTATCCCCCTCCTCATCCCCATCAATCATCCTCTCCCACAGCCTCCTCTCAGCCTCATCCTCCCCTCCTCATCATCATCCTCCCTCTCCTCATATCCTCGGACCTCCTCTGCATCAATGTCAAGAGGATGGTGCTCTGCAAGTGGATCCTCCTCTTTTAGCATCTCTCCCTCCACTCAAACCTCCACATCCTCTCCCCCTCTAACCTCCTCCTCTCCTCAAACCTATTCCTCTTGCCCAATTGGCTAATCTCCCTCCTTAACCTCCTCCCAGATGGGTGACAATGGTTCACCACCCACTCTCTACCTAACTCTCCTGGGTTGTCTCCACCCTCCACCAACCCTCCTCCTCCTCACACCCCTCTCGTCTCTGCCATCACCTCAACCTCTGCCACCCCCGTCATCTCATTTATCTTTCCCTCTGACTCCCCTACCATCTCTACCTCCATATCTCCCTCCGGCTCCCCTACCATCTCTGCCTCCATCTCTCCCTTTAGCCCCCCATCCATCTCTGCCACCCCGACCTCCTCTCCATACTCATGAGATAACTAATCTGCAATCTATTGGAGGTAGACCATCTAGATCTGTCAATGGAATGGGCCTGTGAACCTGCCACCAGACGTCAAACTCAATAGATGTGCCTACATTTTCTGGACCTCCTCTCCATAAACATTGATGCATGACCAAGCCATCTATCTGATGCTCTGCCACTACAACTGCTATCAGTGGCCCCCATACAATCTCTCTGGATGACCTTGCATACTCTAATGTACCCACTAGCACAACCTGATGCTCACCAAATTGTCGTAGTACCCATTGGGGTAGGTACATCTCAATGATATGCTATCTCCACTATATGTCCAATTAGGTATTCGAACTGTCTACATAATGATAAATGGTCATCCTCATCTGGCCACTAGGAACAATCTCTATATGGCCTCTAGACAAAGCTAAGCAAGGTGTCGATCTGATGTTGCCAGTACCTGGTATCTCCTACGTGGGTCTGGCTAACTGAGCTAGCATATAAGTAAACATAGGGCATCCCATCACCCAGCTACTGAATTTGTACCAGTTGTCAAAAAATAGGAATGTGCTCCCATGCCCAGATCATCAGTAGAGTCGTACCACAAATAATACTCTATCCCTCCCAGTAAACAACCTCATGAAGCTAATGATACAACATAGCCAACAGGCAGGGGGCCCAAGCAAAAATTATCCTCTCAGCACACATACAGACTAGTACATCCCCCCGTCCAATCAAAAACTCATGTCCGCAGTGATCTGGAATCAACAATCTGGTAATCAAGGTCATCAAAATGTCATCCCAGCATAGATAGTGGTCGGTCACAAAGTCCCACCCAATCTCATACCCATGGATGCCTAGACCAGCACCATCTGCATCGTCATACATCTCTACCTGGGCCTGTCGCCCTCTATGGGGATTGTAAACTACTCTCTCCCCCCTGATCAGGATGCATAGAATATGATAGACATCCTCTAGTGTAACAGTGGCCTCTCCTATGGGTAAATAAAAGGAGAAGGTCTCTGAGTGCCACCTCTCACAGAGCGTTGTTAGTAAACCCTTGTTTTCCCAAATAGTGGGCATGTAGGTGACATAATACAAACCTAGTCTCATCAACCGTCATCTCTCTCTGTCACTCAGCTGATCTCTGAAAGCATAGGTAGAAGGCCTGAAATTTCAAGTATAAATGGGCACTAATTGTCTCTGCACAAGCAGAAACAAGGGTTACCACACATGGATTAGAAATTTAGCACATTATCACCATCTTAGAACCAAAAATACATCTGAAATAAGAGTTTGGACAAGGTCAATGCTGGTCAACCCTAGTCAACAACAATTGCATTGCGTTGATTGCAATTACGTCGCACTATATCACATGCGGCTTTGAATCTCACAGTTGCATCATAATTTTGTGAATGCGTTATTTCATCCATCAATTGTGAAGCTTTATAGTAATTGCGGCTTTCCGCATTGCAATTGCGTCATTTTATAACAATTGCATTTTTTGGTATGGCACTTATGTCACAACATCTTAGCTATGTCGCAGAAAATTGCACATGTGTTGCACTTTGACACATGTTTCATTTTCCCTAGTAGTTGTGTGCTTTTACAACTAGACCTGTCTACCCAATGCACTTGTGTCGCAATGCAATCAAATGCATCATACATGAAAGCGATTGTGGTTTACACGATGTCATTTGTGTCGCAACGCATTCGTTCCCCCCCCCCCAAAACCATAATAAATGTATAAAAATCAAAAAATTAAATTCAGATAGGGCACTTACCGGTGCCTCTATGCCGTTGGGTCATCGAAATGTCCGCACGTGGTAGCCATGGTGGTCTATCATGGGAATCACCATCTTCTCCTAAAGCTCTGATCTCCAAAATTTCTAAATAGAAAATGTGAAAATGACACTTGGTTTGGCTTTTTCAACTTATTTATAGGCTGAAAATTAGGTTTTGAATTGATAAATTTGTACTTGAGACTCATTTGATTGCCTTTGACTAGCATTTTCGCTGGCTCAAAATCCCCCATTTTCAAAACCGATAGCGTCACTTTTTTTTTGGTCATCAAATTGACTAATTGGGACACTTTCCAAATTTTTATGACCCTGAGCCAAAATTCAAAAATTTTCCCAAGGGGCCATAGGCACTCTGTACATACCTTCACTGGGGCACTTTGTACATACCTTCGTTGGGGCATATTATTGACTTGTTTTCTTTTCCATAACGCGATAAATTGCATTATGACAAAGAGGGGCAAATCTAGACACATAAAAATGACCTAGGCCTGCAAGCTCTATTTTTCATCTTCTTTTGTCCAAAGCATAATTATGAAATTTTAATTATGTTTTGTGACCCACCTTCAACTATTAATTAAATAATTAATACCTATTTAATTAACTCATATTTTTTCATTCTTCATGATTATTAAATAAATAGATCTTATTTATTTATTTAATGTGTCACTAATTATCTAATGTCTTCATAATTAAATAAAGTTCTCAATTTATTTAATTAATCTTTACTATTTATGTCCTCCTAATTATTAAATAAATAAATATATTTTATTTATTTAATATGCCACTAATTCTCAAGTCTTCTTATAATTAAATAGATTTAATAATTTATTTAATTAGTCAATCACCTCCTCTAAATTAAATAATTATTTCTAATTATTTAATTGCCTTATTTGACATTTCCCTCATTTTAAATAAAATAATTTATTTAAAATAGACTCACATGGTTAACTGTCACTTATTTTAGTAAATAATGTTAAAATCAATTATTTTTGTAAATCTCATCTTCTTGTTCAAACCTTATCTTCTTGATTTTACTAATTTTCATCTCAGTGTCACATTTATTCTCCATCCTTGATTTAATTTCTTAAATTAAATCTTGTCCACTCATTTGGGAATTTTACCCTAATCGTAATTGAGAGTTTTCATTTTAAATCTTGATCCTTGATTCTAGGGCATTTCTCAATCTCTAATCTCATTCGTCCATCCAAAATTGTATTTTCTATAAAATGCCAATTTTGTTCTCATTTCGATAGCTCGGAATCTCTTAATATCTTGTGAATTGTTGAATCTCTCTTGCATTTCTTGAGTCTTAAATTCCCTTTTGCTGTGTCATGTAGTTGCTTTCCTTTAGAATTTAATTTATTTTGCATAGCTTATAGGAAATACTTCAACACTTGGCTTAGGGATAGTCCATAGCATAGAATTTTTCTCATCACAATCTGAGGGCATACTTTACATTTTAGCAAGCTAGAAGGTAGAATAGAAATCAGTCATGGAGGATAAGGGAATTGGTGAGCTCGTTTCATTTATTTATTTTATTTATTCCTATGCATTTTATTGTTGATTGCGGATTTGATTTAATATACTTGTATGTTGCTAACAATCTGATCTTGCAGAAAAATCCTCAATTACAAAAAATGTTATGCCATGGATAATAGATCAGTTCCTGTAGTAGGAGTAATATGGGATGTAGAACTGAAACTTGCATCATATCCAAAAATAATATATAAAAAAAATATTATTGTGGTTGATACTCCTCCTTAATATGGGATTCTACTATCAAGCCAGTGGACAATTGCAGTAGGAGGGAATGTTCAGTTGGACTTGTCTTATGCCACTATCCCTGTTAATGGAAAAGAGGTCAGGCTACATAGGGAACCTAGATCTGAACATGTCATTGAGCTCTTTGACCTCAATCAAATCAACTGCTTCTATGATGTGCACTTAGGAATATTTAGAATAGAACACTCAAATCCTAAATTATTGGACACTAATCCAATTACTAGGGATGTTTCCAAGAATGAGCATGGTGTATGGCGAATGTACTTTGATGGAGCATGTAGTGAAGAAGGCAATGGAGCTAGAGTTGTCTTTATTTCACTTGAGGGCACAACATTCAAGTACTCATTCTTGTTAACACTTGAGTACACAAATAATATAGCATAGTATGAAGCCCTACTGATAGGATTGAACATGGCTACCAAACACAAAATTAAGCTACTCATTATTTTTGGAGATTTTGAGTTGATTGTTTCACAAGTGAAATCAAAGTATTCTACAAAAATCAAAAGGCTAAAATAGTATAGAAATGTTGTATGGGACACCATTGAGTTCAATTCTTTCTCTATTGAGTGGATAAATAGATCCAAGAATTTAATGGTAGATTTCTTGGCTAATGTGGTTTTGAAGAAAGATGGTGTTACTCTAGCAGGAATTTAGTAAGTTGAGCTCAAAACAAGACCTGAAATCTTATATAACATCTATATTTGGAAGGTTTTTAATGATGATATTGATTTGATTAAGTTCTTGCAATTCATTGATCAGTATGAAGCCCAAGAAATTGATTTTAATGCATTTGTGGAAGAAGTGGATAGCAAGCAAACCATATTTGGTAAGGAAGTTGTTCATCTCAAGACTAACAAGATTCCTAAAGGACTTGTGGCATTGGAGAGGGTGTTTGATGGAAATTATCGAGCCCTTATGAAACAAACACTAGTAAAAAGGGAAGAAATTGAAGAAATTAACTTGGGCATTGAATTGGCACCAAAAAAGGTAGATTGGGAAAAAGATAAGCCCAACAATCAAAAAGATGTTGATTGCATTATTAAGGAAATATAAGCATATATTTGCATGGTCTTATGATGATCTCAAGGCATACAGTGAAGATTTTTTCCAACATGAAATTCCACTCAAACCTGATGCAAAACCTTTTAGGCAAAACTAGAGACCAATAAACCCAACTTTGCAGCCCAAGATGCATGAAGAACTTATGAAGCTTAAGGAAGGAGGTATCATCAAACCTATTAGGCATTCCACTTGGGTCTCAACTAGGTACTAGTTAGAAAGAAAAATGGAGGCATAAGGCTCTATGTAGACTTCTGAAACTTGAATGTATCCTCTCTTAAGGATAACTACCCACTCCCAAACATGGAAGCTATGTTGTAGAAGGTCATCGGATGCGATCTTCTATCTATGATGGATGGATTTTCATGTTATAACCAAGTGAAGTTTAAGGAATCAAAACAATACAAAATAGCCTTCACCACACCATGGGGAACATATGTATATGTCAGAATGTCATTTGGACTCACAATATTGGTGAAACTTTCTAGAGAGCCATTGATCTTTCTTTTGCTGATCTAATTAACATAATAATGGTGGTATACCAAGATGACCTAACTACATATTCAAAGAACACTAAGATGGGGGAGTGAATCAGTATCATGAACCAATTTTTTAAAAAATAGAAAATGGAACAAAACTGAATTATGCTCTCACTATTTCAATGATTAAATCATCCATAAATTGAATGCAACCATTTAAAACTAAAATGAGAAGTATGACAGTAAAAAAATGCATAGTAAAGAATTCTCACAATAAAGTAGTGAAACCACAAATGAACAAAGAGACACAAGATATACTGAGTAGAAAACCATCCTGGGCTAGAAAAACCACTCCTAAACTGCTACCTTTCAGGCTCTTATTTGAAAACCACTGTCAACAATACCTTATAGGCTAATTTCTGAGCACCAACCCCTCATTTAGAGACACCAATCTCAAGGATCACCAACCCTTCATTTAGAGACACCAATCTCAAGGAGCACCAACCCCTTTTCAGAATAAAGAATTACAATAACACAGGATTTCTCTATTTCATTTTAGCTCACTCATACCTCTCTATCTAATACCCTAAAGATTCAACATGAATGCTTAAAATATTAAATAAATAAGGTTTTTTATGATCATACTCTGCATCATGTTTTAAAAATTTTATTACAGAGCTTTTTCACTATCTCTTTTCATATTTTTATTTACAAAATTGATCGCTTCCATCTTTCAAGAACAGTACATACAACAATAGTGATCACTCACTTTATATCACTCTTTTACAAAATGAATATTCTTCTTTTTAAACCTTCACCGAAGGTTTTGAGATAAGAAAAATACTCTATCAGTTATTTTTCTTAGAATAATAGAGTTCAGTCTAGTATACACCAAGAAAATCATTTTTCTGACAATGTGTGATAGGTGTATTTTAAGACAAATGACTTTGAAACCCTCAAAGGTTGTGATAGGTGGATTTATTCCAGAAAAGACAAAGTGTCATTTTTTATTATGAAGATAGAATCCTGAAAGAATAACAGATCTAGACTAGTAATAACATATGTTACAAGATTCCAATAAAGTATGCACAAGTAAATACATATATCTTTTTCGAAAAGAATTAAACAATAATACCCTTCTGGAATAGATTTCAAATACCCCCCCAAAAAAAATGATGATAGGTGGAGATAAGAGAAACACTATATCCTTCAAAAACATTTTCCATGCTACTAGAAACAACAGATAAATCAATGCAAGATCCTATAATAGGTTTGTAACCGAACCTCTCTCATTATGAACACAATCACCATATATAAATAGCTTTTTTAGAATACCCACAATGAGAAATGAAGTGTAACCAAACCCAATGCATGATTTTCTGACTCAATAGACAACAAATCATTTGTGCATTTCCATATTTGAATAAACAATAGTAACTTCCTTTCTTTTTAAGTTTAGAAAACTTTCTTCATGCAATGAATAATAATACTTGTTCATGCTAAAAGAAAGTCATATGAAAACCTGAGAGATTCGATGCCAAATTTCATAGTCACCCAGATTTGTAACTGCCTCATACTTTCCTTCACAAAACTTGATAGACAACAACTTTCCATGCACTGAGGAATGCTTATGATGGCAGAAAAAGAAGAGAACAAGTCATAGTAGAGAGGAATCAACAAAAATTACAATTTCCTTCATGGCGGCGGCGTGACTAGGGTTTCAAACCCATAAACATGTGAAACAACAAAAAATGGATGCCCTAAACTCATTTGAGCCAAATCAAAAAGACTTTCCAAAAGTTAACTGTAACTTGGAGTCTAAAAATCAAATATAATTAACATCAAATAATCATAGTGCTTCCAAATGTGCGGTCAGGGTTATTCACAATGTTGACCACAATAATAGCAATGAACATCATTACCAAAGTCACTGTCATGTCACTTTCAAAGTGAATTTTAATTATTTCCACGTACGTTCTGCTGGCCAAGTATTATATGTAATGGAATTTACTCCAATTTGAAATCACTATCATCCTTAATAGAGAATTAGGGAAACCCAATAGGCTTAAATTATATGCAATGTGAAATGATCACCTTTGGATGTCGACTATGATGCCAAGGCTCGTGCTAAGGAGTCTCCTTTGAAAAACATATAAATTGTTAAAGACATATGCCAAAGACACAAAAAGGACATTAAACCAAAATGAAACATAATTGCCATGTCAAACTAATAAATATCAACCTAATAATGATCAACCGAAACCATATTGCCATAAGAATTACCTTTAGATGTTGATTATGATATCAAACCAATCTAAAACATATGAACTGAATGAAGACTTCATAAATACCAATCACTGTGTCCTAGCCAGTGACACCAAGATAATGTGAAAGAGCCATGAAGATATGAAATGAAAAAACCAACTAAAGAGTGTATAGTAACCTCATATACCAATGATGCCAAATGAAATATCAAACTCGAGTGCCAAAGAGGGCATTATTATAATTCCAGCCCAATATGGCATGTATCAAATAATGTATCATAACTGTTGACACTACATAATTACGAGAGAACCATGAAGATCAATAGAATGAAGATATTCCATGAAGATATAATCAAATGAATCTTTTCAATGATGCCATGATCAACCTGATAATGATAAATTGAAACAATATACATGTCATGCAATAAAGAAGGGCCAACCTGTCAAAATGAAACCAATTGTTCCATGATCAACCTCAGTACTGTCAAGATAACAATATAATTTATCATAGAAGTTGATGAATGCCCTGTCATAATGAAAACCATATGAATAACATGTACCGAACCTTATCAACACCATCAGTCCAATATAGTCATTACCATATACAAATGAATATAATTCATAAATTTGAACCAAAAGCCACATGAGTAATCAACATGAAAATATTGAATCATCATGAACATGAATACCAAAAATAAAGCCTCTAAAAGATTATCTGAGATACCAAACTGATTTTTTCATCAAGGATAACCAAAGACAAATGAGAAGTCAACATAAGGAAATGCAGTCGAAGTTGTCTTTATTTCACCTAAGGGAAAAACATGGCTACTGTAGACATGGAAAATGTACAAATTCATTTTGGCACACCTGATCTTGATTACTAACAAAGTTTCCTCTCAGATCAAATTCTCGGCATTTCATCACTTTCTACCCTTTAATTCAATAAATCACTATTTATTGGATTAAGTCTATCACCTCCTTTGATTAAATTAATCAGTTTAATTTAATTAACCCTACATTGCTATTTAATTAAATAAATCATTTTATTTAAATAAAATCTCTAAAGTCCTCCTATTAAATTAAATAAATTAAACCTTATTTGATTTAATCTAACACATTCCTTCTTTATTAAATAAATCAAATTATTTATTTAATGAATCATTTCCTCTCAATTTCTGACTTAAATCAATTCATAAATCTAAGTCTAAATTGTCACATCACCTAATTCTTCATTAAGTTAATCAAATCCTTGATTAAGTTAATCCTTCTCACTAAAATTCTCTAGAGAATGCAACTTGCACAATAAATCAATTACTTTGATTTATTAATTCTCCTGTTTTCCCTCACAAAGCATCAAAAAGGGAATATTCCTCTTTTGAATTCAAAAAGTCCAAGTGGACTTGGTCCTTCCAACAAGGCATTAAAAGCCTCTTACATGTCCTTGACCTTGAGCCAAGTGACATTAACTTCATTCCTTTTCCCTCTTCAACATGTCATTTCTCAAGTTTGAAATGCCACCTAATTGCATTTATTGGCACATTGGCCAAAACTTGCACATTCCTCATCCAATCACATTTGGACAAGTGGCACAATGCCATTGGACTATCTTTTGTCCCACATTGCTTATTTCCACTATCTCTTCCAAGATTTGAATCTATAAATTGGAGAATCTTCTCCTCAATCTTCATCCACAACTCATATGCAAAGTTACTTTCTTCAAGTGAGAACTGATTTTGCCATTTTCATCCATACATTCCTATCATTTTCACATTTGCACCAAGGTTATGCTCAAATCTCTTTGGAGATTTGACCATTTCTTCATCAATCCACATTGCAACCATAGGAATTGGGAAAGGGCCAATTGAAACATATCATTGTCACGAATTCCCCCATAAGATCTTTAACTTATTTGCTTAATTAGGATTTAATTCAAGTTTCTTGCTTCATGTTCTTCATTTTCCTAATTTTAGCTTAATAAGTGGATTTCATGGGGAATCCTTCAAATCTTTACATGCATTTTTGATCTAACACTAACAATGTTTGAATTTTTGGTGCATTTAAAGGTTTAGGGGTTCACATTTTGGCGCTAGAAGGAGGGCGGCTCACATTTGACACGTTTTTCTTTTAAAATTCTGCATTTTTTTGACTTTTTTGTTCATATACAGGAAACTGCACCGCGAACCAGACATGCAATGTTGTGTTGCACCGCGGACTCATACACGACATTGTATTGCACCGCACCTCCCGAAGCCCATGACACCATATAGCACCGCAACTGCTTCCCGTGCTCCAAATTTGAAAATTTGTCGAACTCCGCCGCACCCATGGTATCTATTTCTGTAGAGCACCACATACAGTTGACCGCATAGCGCTGTATAGCATTCCCTGTATTTTTAAGCACCACCGCACCCGTTAAGCAGAAACACACTTGTTAAACTCTACCGCAGGATCAGTCTGGTTTTTAAAATTTGAATAAAATTTTTTAGTATTAACCTGGTTTGTTGTATTTCTTTTTTTTTACTTTCTGTTTTCTGTTATTTTGCAGGATGGAAGCAAAAGGAGAAGTTCACCATGATGTTATCTTTACAAACCCAAGGTGTTTCTAAACACTAAAAGTGTTCTTTAACACTTCTTGAGAAAATTTGTAATCTTTGGCTTTAGGAAAACTAATTTTACTTTGGGCTTTAAAAAACGTTCAAATTTTCTTTTATATCATGTTCATTTTGTGCAAAGTATTTCTAAACACTTAAGTGTTCTGCAACACTTTTCAAAGAACTTGTTAAAATCTTTGACCTTAGAATACTAAATTTTCATTGGGATCTAAAAAGAACAAACAAACTTTGTTTTCTAAAGTTGCCAAGGGGCTAAAAAGAATTTTAGGCAAATACACTAGAGTTGGTTTGAAAGGTAATAATTGAACAAGGAAATTTCACACTTCATTTGGTGCTTTTAAAAAGAATTCATCACTACTTTGAAGGTTAAAATGAATAAGTGTCTTTTATGTTTTGCAAACTTTTTCACAAATTAACATCATTAAAATGCGTATGCGCTTCTCTCGCGCTTTATAGTGATCTTGAGAATCAAAAGCATTTTAGTGATATTAACTTGTCAAAAAGATTGCCTCCACATTTCAATTTGGGCACTTAAAATTGAACAAAACATGCGAGTGTGAGCACGACATATTGCGGAGGTTTTCCCTTTGTTTTTCAACAAAGGTTGTGTAAGCGACGAGATATGTTAGCTCGCTTTTGTTTATCTTATAGGGCCTACCTTGTGGGAAAAAGTACTCACCCAAGGGAACACGCTAAAGCCAAGTGACTTCCACCCGAGATATAAGTGTGGATATTGGAACAAAGGCCAATATCATGAGGATTATTCCGACGAGATGGGCAACAATGGACTCTCACCGATGTTGGATAATCCCCCACGAATGGAATGCCCGAATTAGAACCCCTTGTTTAGAAAAAAGGCCAAAACCTTGTCTATCTTGTTGGTGCAAAAGGTCATGTCCTTTGAAGCCACCCCACGTAACATGCGGTCTTGTTGTGGAAATGGAAGGTATGCCATGGGAGATTCATGGGTACTAATGCTTGGCTAACTGGAATAAGTGAGTGTCATGGAGGGGAGCCAATGTTGTCAAGCATTTAGCCATTTGCACAAGATATGCATAGCTGGATTTATCCAAGTGGGAACCCAATAGGTATTGCCTCATCAACCTAGGAGTGTAAAAAGTGCTTGGAAAAAACACATTGCTTGATCTTGGAAACATTTTGAAAAATGAACATACACAAAAACCTTGAAATTTCAACACCTTGTGGGAAACAAATACCTATTGATGAACTTGCACACTCTTGCTTTCCCTAGGAATCACATTCCTAGAGGTTTCTAAGTGTACAATTTCTACCATCATTTGTTTCCAATAAGAATAAACATAAGGAAACTTTTTCCCTATTTTCCTCGATTTCCACATAAAGGACCTTGTGGGATGAGAAAGAGAATGGGACACTAGACATATAGTTTGAAAACCTAAGCAAGCAAGTGTCTTGGATAAAAAGAACCTCATTTAACCAAGATAAAGAGACAAATTGAATTACACATGTGTTGTTTCCAATGATTTCCTGCAAGATTAAAATCCCAAAGCCAAAGTTCAAGAAAGTGAGTCTAAAAATCTGTGAGCAACGCCTTGAGATGCTCTTTGAAGTAAGGGAGAGACTTGTATACAATTTCTACAAAAAAGCCTCAAGGAACAATCCTGCATTGTATGCATTTTATTGTTAACAAAATCCTGAACTTTTTCAAAGGTTTGCATTTCTCCCATAGGAAGTCTAGCATGTTCTTCAATACCGAGGTTTTGTAAGAGAGTCGCATCTAGGTTAAGGTTCAAGATCAAAGTTATCATTCCCATTCATTCCTCCATCAAATCAAGTCTCATTTCATGATCAAACCTTTTGAGAACTCTAGAATTAATCATCACGCTAAACTTAGAGGGCTAAATCAACATCATCATACCTTGGCTTAACATAGTTAGCCAACATACTCTTAAACCATTGGAAAAATTTTCTTTGAGATAACACAACTTCTTAGAGTCTATTAGTTCTCAAACACATTGGCATAACACACTTTGTCAATTCATCCATTTGTGCAAGTTCCCTTAGGATAACACAACTTCCTAGGGAAAACAACTTCACAACAATCTTGTTTGACTTAACGTATCTAGTCATATTATCACAATCCATCAAATCAAAAGCCCTTATGAGTTTAGCACATACCTTCAAAAGTTCTCCAAAGGTTTCACTCACTCATCCCATCCATTTAACCCATCACCATTATCACCATCTTTGATCTTTTAGCTTCCCTAGTTCTTCTCTTTTGGACCTAAAGG
The DNA here is from genome assembly GCA_007115665.2 of Sequoiadendron giganteum. Classification (NCBI taxonomy): domain Eukaryota; kingdom Viridiplantae; phylum Streptophyta; class Pinopsida; order Cupressales; family Cupressaceae; genus Sequoiadendron; species Sequoiadendron giganteum. The sequence goes on from CM021102.1 coordinate 117,452,086, forward strand.
ATTAGGATCGAACAAATCCCTATTTTTTATGGTCCAAACAAGATCTCAATACAAGGACATGGATAATATCAGAGAAATATTAGCTTCTATGGATATGAGTCATTTAAACACTGAAGTGAACCTAGCAGGATGAAGCAATCCCCCAGGAAACTCTACCTTATCATCACAAAATCCTCAAGAGGAGAGTCATCAAAAGAACAACACAAATGAAGACATGGGGATGACACCAAATGAAATCATGGAAATGGTTCAAAATCTAGAGAACCACAAAATTGTTAGTGCTATGTTCAAATACCTAAATATGATAGCAAGAGGAGGGGTCATGCCCCCTCCTGACCTTAACACAAGCACTAGTATAGATGCATCCCCATTGTCCAACATCAACCAAGAAGCACCTTGCACCACATCAGTCATCACACCAACCTCCCCGAATGTGAACAAGGGGAGTGCCATGTTCTAGGAATTGCAAAAACACCACCTTGTGGCTAATAAAGAAGCAATCATCACCCCCACACTGGCTACATCTATTCTAGAAAACCCATCTCACCCATACATCCCACTCACATTTCATAATCCCACTAGTTCATCCTCATTTCATGCCACACCAGCCTATAAATTGATCATACCAATTGCCCCACCACATGAGGAAGTTGGCTTGTTTGGAACGGTGGAAGCTATCAATCATTTCACTTTCCAAAATGGTGCATCACTCCTTCCCCTGCTTCCTTTTGCATCCGCATCACCTCTTGGAATAGGTCTTCCACCTTTACCCATCAAAAATTTCTCCAATCCAAGCAATCCGACCACCACTTTGAACCTGCTTATTTTGCCCATATCCTCACAAAAAATCATAACTATTACTGTCACCATGGTTAATGCATCTATTGGTCCTCAAGTCTCCCAAAGCATGCCTCCTCAAGGACCAATCGTCTCAAACACCCCTCTGACAACCCAAATCAAAATCACCACCACAATCCCTCCACCCACCATGATAGTTGGCATGATTCTTGTTCCACCACCAATCCCACCGAAAGCCAACACAAAAAATTCATTCACCACTCTAATCCAAACCCTCCAAAAGGTCAACCAACAAAGAGTACTCCAAGCACAAGCTCAAGCCCAAGCTCAAGCCCAAGCACAAGCTCAAGCACAAGCACAAGCTCAAGCCTAGGCACAAGCTTAGGCCCAAGCACAAGCCCAAGCCCAAGCACAAGCACAAGCTCAAGCTCAAGCCCAACAACAGGCACAAGCACAATACCAAGCGCAATTGCAAGCAATCCACCTACAAGCCTACCAACAAGCCCTACAAGAATTTCAGGCGTAGCACCAAGCTAAACAAAAAGCTTTATTGGCACAATAGCAGCTCAACCAACAACAAGCATTGTTGGTGCAACAGTAGCTAGACCAACAACAAACATTACTATCTCAACAACAGATTGACCAACAACAGGCTTCATGGGAACAACAATAGATGGACCAACAACAAGCACTATTGGAACAACAAAAACAAGATCAACAACAGGCATTATTGGCACAAATGCAGGCTTACAAACAACCCTTAAACACACAACCAAGCTTACAAAAAATTCCCACTAGTACTCCTCCCACCACACACACTCCCCAAATGCCTTACAACTCATTCATCCCACCCCCCGATCCAAGCAAAGATGTCGCAACACAAATCAAACTTCTTTCACAGTAGGTATTGGACTTGCAAGCGGGAAAAACCACAAGGACACCAGGCAACTTGTGCCCTTATTTGTTAGATAGAAGTCTCACCATGGTACCTTTCCCAAAGGGATTCGAGATCCCCAAATTGGATAAATACAATGGAACGGGCAACCCTGAAAACCACGTCAAGGAATTTCAGGTGCACTACATGGAAGTCGCATATGATGACATGTATCTAATGCGGCTCTTCCCCTAAAGCCTGACTAGTCCAGCTATGGAATGGTTTTCTTGCCTACCCACGGGCATTAAAACATTCGAGAAAATAGTGGAGGCTTTCCTTAAAAATTACACTTTTAGTATGGGTGTGGATGTCAGTTTAGAAAAACTATTTGCACTCAAACAAGAAAAAGGAGTGTTATTCACATCCTTCTTGCAAAGATGGTGATCCAAGGCTAATCAGAGCAAGTGGACTATGCCAGAAGAACAACAAGTCTGCACCATCATAGCCAACCTTGATAAAAACTTGGCGTTTTACTTGAAAATGCAGTGGATGACATCATACGATAAACTAATTCCAAAGGCACTCAACATTGAAAGAGCCCTTACGGCACGAGAAGGCGCACCAACATTCACTCCATGGTAGGATAACCACCTATCTAAAAACTACAATGATAAACCTCGAACATGGTCAAGGAATCAAAATATCACAAATGATGGCGTGGTCGACGCTAAGGGAGTCATCAGTGCTCCTAAGCAAAATACCCAAAACCATCATCAACCGCAAAATCATAATCACAATAATGTGAAGACTAATGCGGTAGTGGCACAACCACCTTCCACCAGTCAAGTTAACAATGTGGGTAATCAAGGAGGAGCACCTCCCCGCAACAAGTTTCCCCCCAAGAGGAAGTTCATGGCCCTTGGTCAATCAAACGAGTCGGTAATGAAGAAACTGGTCAAAGAGAATCTAATCAAGATCTCTAACTCCGAGCAATACACAGAGCCCATGACCAAACCCCTGTGGTACAATGAGAATCTCCTATGTGACTTTCACAAAGTCAAAGGACACACCACCACCAACTGCATGAGACTCAAAAATATCATCTAAGACCTCATCGAGGATAAGGTCATCAACATCGAGCAGTCGGCCGGAAACCAAGACCTAAAAATCTACACAAATCCGATGCTGAATCATAACCAAGGGAACAATCAGGGAAATAACCAAGGGAATAATAAGGGTAAACAAAAGTATGCTAGTGCTAATCTAGTATACGAGGAGATAATCGGATGTGTCAATGAGATGGTCACTGTCATAAATATCAAGGGAGCCAACAATGACTATGGAGTCACCACATGAGGCGGAAAGGTTACCATTGCTGGGGCACCTTCTAAGACCCCCATTACCAGCACAAAGGCCATCCCCTGATTACAATGTTATTGACCAATTGAAAAGAACACCCGCACAAATCTCCATCATGGAATTACTAAAAATCTCTGCCACCCATAGAAAGATCCTAGATGAAGCACTAGCTACATCTACCATTGCTACCACCCTTGACACAACACAATTTCAGGCTATGGTGGGTAACATCATTACCCCAAATCTCATCACATTTTCAGACCAAGATTTTCCCCTATAGCCATCTCATAACTACGCACTCCACCTCCAAGTCCTAATCCATAAAAAGAAAGTCAAATGAGTCCTGGTAGATGGTGGTGTAGGTCTTAATATTTGTTCACTAAAACTCATAAAAAATTTGGATTCACCGAGGATTCCATCAATAAGAACAAAAGCATCATGATAAGAGCATATGATGACCAGGAAAGAGTGTCTCAGGGCACTATCAAGATCCCCTTCCAAGTGGGGCCAGCAACCATGGAAACAACTTGTCAAGTTCTTGACCTTGATCTACCATACAACATCCTCCTGGGACGCCCATGGATACATGGAATGAAGGCAGTGGCCTCAACCTATCACCAGTGCATTAAGTTCTCATATAAAAATGAGGAGGTTACCATACATGGGGATCCCGAACCTTTTTCCTATTGCAAAAACTTGGAAGCCAAGTTTTACAAGATCCCTCAAGTACCTAAAAATGATGAAGGACCATCCACTTCATACATAGACCTAGCTAATCTCGCCTCCACTTCTGCGACAGAGACACCCGCCATCGTCAACATATCTGAGATCAATAACATGATACAAGATAATGGATGTGGTGATTATAGAATGAAGATAAATTCTTTTGTTGTAGGAGAGTTACCACAATCTCCTAGGTCACATGGGCAACCACAATTGATTCAAACACTTGTTCGCACTAGAACATAACCCTCTGGATTCCACTATTGGGGGGATCTCAGTTGGGAGAATGTGGATGAGGAGGACATTACAAACACTCTGTACCAAGATGAAAGACCCACTCCCACCCTACCCATGGAGGAAACAAACAAAGGGTTACAAATGATGTTCAGCATGGGCTATAACAGGAATGAAAGCCTAGGAAGAAATAGTGATGGATGGTTAGAGCCCATCATTGTGGAAAGAAGGATGTGAAACATTGGCCTCGGCTATACCCCTCTAAGTATAGCCATACGTGGTAGAGGTATGCCCAAAAGATCAGTCCGGTCCTCTCCTTAGGTAACAACAACAATCCAAAGACCACCCATTTGCTTAGGGATCCCACTCGACAATTACACCTTTGACGTTACCAATGTGTGTGCTAGTAGTGATGATGAGGATACCATAGCAAGTCTCCCTAGGCTTTTTGAAGAGTCCACCTTGTTAATGATTAGTGCCTCACCCCCTGAGCCAATCCAACGAACCCACCAAATCCACTTAGTGTACCCCCAACTCATCGATCACGACCAACGCGGACCGCCAATTCTAGACTCGTTCAAAAATGATGAGGCTCTCTTAGAATTCATGGGACTAAGGGATACAATCCCATGTAGAGATCACAAGGATGGATTCAACATCACACTAGACACACAAGCATACTATGGGGAGACGATTGAGTCCTTTAGTCACAAAAGAAAAAGATCGAGAATAAGCTCAGAGTTATTGAGTGAAAACCACACTGTGGCACTCTCTAACCATAATAGTAAAAATAAAGGACGCATCCGATGGTGAAAACCTCCCCGAGGTGCTAGAGGATGAAGGATTCAATCTCCCCCCTACTGCTCTACACCAGGAGAAGTCAGCAGTATTGGCAGAATAGTGCAACTTTTTCAACCTGGGAACAGAAACAGAGCCACAAACCACATTCTACACCCAAACACTTCAAACAGAGGAACAAGAACTATTAGCAGCATTCCTAAAGGAGAGAAAGGTGAATTTTGCATGGACCTATGCAGAATGCTAGGCTTGGACCTTGAAGTAGTAGTTCATCATTTGGTCATTTACCCCAGAGAAAAACCAGTCAGACAAAAGCTAAGGAAGATGCACCCACAAATAGCCTTTCTTGTAAAGATTGAGCTGCAAAAACTTCTAGATGTTGGCTTCATACGCCCGATCGACTATCCAGAATGGGTATCTAATCTCGTACCGGTCTCAAAATCGAAAGGGGGCATCCGCATCTACATTGATTTCAGAGACCTAAACAAAGCATGTCCCAAGGATGACTTTCCACTACCCAACATTGACATGATAGTGGATATGATGGCCGGACATGAGATGCTCTCCCTAATGGATGGCTTCTCAAGGTACAATCAGATAATGATTGCAAAAGAAGACCAACACAAGATAGCATTCACATGTCCTTGGGGCACCTAGTGCTAGAACGTAATGCCATTTGGGTTGAAAAATGTAGGAGCTACATACCAAAGAGCCATGACATTAATCTTCCACAACATGATCCATAAAATAGTCAAAGATTATGTAGATGACATACTAGCTCAATCAAAGAAGAGACAAGACCATATAGCAACTCTAAGTGCTATCTTTGATAGGCTTGAACAATATAAGGTTAGACTCAACCCGAAGAAGTGTGTCTTTGGGGTACAATTGGGAAAGCTGCTAGGATACATAGTTTCAATTAGAGGAATAGAGGTGGACCCTGGAAAGGTAAAACCAATCCTTGAAATGGAAGTACCAAGAATGTTAAAAAAACTAAGAGGATTACAAGGTAGACTTCAGTCCATCCAGGGATTCATACCACAACTGGCAGATAAATAGATTGCCTATTCACACCTACTTCACAAGGGAGTAGCTTTCAGATGGGACGACAAATGCGAGCAAGCATTCAGAAAAATAAAAGAATATCTACTTACACGACCTGTGTTGATGCCACCAATTGTGGGGAAACCATTAATCCTATACATCTCAGTAAGAACAGCCACCCTGGGGGCCCTTTTAGCCCAACATGATGAAAAGGGAACCGAGTGGGCTATCTACTACATCAGCCGAACAATGGTGGGACATGAGCTCAATTACACATCAATAGAAAAAGCTTTCCTAGCACTAGTATTTGCGGCTCAGAAATTTAGACACTACATGCTAGCACACCAAATAAAGTTGATTGCCAAAATAGACCCTCTAAAGTACCTATTGTCAAAAGCAACGCTTACAAGTAGAATGGCTAAGTGGGTAATGATATTATCTGAACATGATATCGAGTATGTAGAATGAAAAGCCATAAAAGGACAAGTCATTGCAGATCAGCTGGCAGAAGCTCCCCTCTACACAGATAACCCTCTCATATCAGAATTCCCAAATGAGTCCCTTTTTAACCTTGGTGCAGTAGACCACTGGAAGTTATACTTTGATGGCTCTCACACACAACATGGATCAGGAGCTGGTATGTTCTTCATCACACCGCAAGGAGACTGCATACCTAGATCATACAAGCTATTATTCTCTTGTACTAACAGTATTGCATAATACGAGGCTTTGACCATAGGCCTCAAGATTGCAGCACAGTGGCAAATCATGGCACTAAAAGTCTATGGGGACTCACAACTTATCATCAACCAAGTCAACGGTGAATACCAAACGAAGGATGATAAGCTCACACCATACAAGAAGGTGGTAGAAAGCCTCAAGGAATCTTTCATCAACATTACCTTTGAGAAGATACCAAGGACAAACAACAGAGTGGCCGATGCAATGGCAACAATTAGATCCTTACTAGACATCCCTCGCAATGTCTCAAAACATGAATTCCTCATAAAGCAGCTTCTCATACCCACATTCAAGGTACCAGAGTCAGAATACGCATGTGAACTCATTGGTCTTGGTGATCTTTGGTATCATGATATATACACCTACCTAAATTTAGGAATCCTCCCCACTGACATCACTCCGAACCTAAAACGCACTTTTTTCAAGAGGACTTCATGATTCGTCATCCTAGGAGAGACCCTCTTCTGTAGAAGTGCCGATGAAACCTTGCTACGTTGTTTAAAACCTGAGGAAGCCTTGACTACTCTAACTGAGGTACACAATGGCACATGCGGGTCACACTCAAGTGGTATGACCTTGGCTAAAAAGTTGCTAAGAATAGGGTACTACTGGCCAACGATGGAAAAAGAGGCACACAACTTTGTCAGAAAATGCCTACAATGTCAACAGCATGGAGACCTTATTCATGCACCAGCTCAAGAACTGCATCCCATTGTTACACCTTGGCCCTTTTCACAATGGGGGCTCGATCTGATTGGTAAAATATCGCCCACCTCATCCAATGGCCATAATTTCATCATCACCGCCACTGAATATTTCACAAAGTGGGTCGAAGCAATTCCCATGACCTACATCACAGGAAAACAAATATCCAAGTTCATCCTGAATTACCTCATTTGCCGATACGGTGTTCCCGAATCCATTATCTCTGATAATGGGATGTCCTTCAAAAATCAGGATGTCCGTGATTTGTGTGAAAATTTCAAAATCCAACACCGTTTTTCCACTCCATACTATCCACAAGGAAATGGCCAAGCAGAAGCTACAAATAAAACCATTTTTAAAATCTTCACGAAAACAGTCAATGACTCTAGTTGTGACTAGCATCTATAGCTAAATCCCGCCTTATGGGCCTACCGCACTAGCATCCATACGCCAACAGGCGCCACCCCATTCTCTCTGGTCTACGAGTTAGAAGCCATCCTCCCTATTGAGATTGAGCTCCTGTCACTGAGGATATCACTGCAAAACCTCATCACAGATAAGGAATACAGGGTCACAAGACTCAATAAGCTGGAATTACTAGATGAAAGGCGCATGGATGCCCTCAATCATCTACAAGTGTATCAGAATCACATAAAAAGGAGCTACAACAAGAAGATCAGACAACACACTTTCCAAGTTGGTGACCTCGTGTTGAAAGAAAATCAAAAGAACGTGCCAAATCCGGATACAAAGAGAAATTTTGAGCCCAACTGGCTGGGACCCTTTATCATCACTGCAAGCTACAAATTAGGGGCATATCAGTTGTCCACACCAGAAGGCGAGCCCCTGCAAGAGCCCATGAACAGTTCACACCTCAAAAAGTTTTATGCCTAAATCTTACAAGGTATAGAACCCAAAAATACAAAAAACAATCAGAGAAAGTCCTAAAAAAATGGTTACCTTGATGAGAACCTAGCAAATAGGTGTCTTGGTGACAATAAAAAAATAAAAGAATCAAAATAAAAAAATAGTAAAAAGAAAAAAATTTGTCCTCTAGTGAAAACCACTTCGGTGGCGCTTTGGGCAAGTACCTTGATGAAAATATGGCAAATAGGCACCAAGTGTGAATAAAGCACCTTCCCCATCTACTAGGATCTGCATGAATCATTCCATCACTCATTCATCCACTCATCCGCTCACATCCATACCATAGCCTACGTTGGTGTCTACACCATATTCCACCATAGAACTACTTGGCATTTCTAAGGTCAGTTTGTCCTACCTTTATCGAAGTAGTCTATCGCACCACACTGGGGGCACGTTCTCACAACATCGGATCAGATTCATGTATATTCTCATGATCTTTTTCAAAATTCATCAAAAAACCCAAAAACATTCAAAAATCATGCAAAAAATCAAAAACATTTAAATCATTCAAAAATCCAAAAACATGTCGAAATATCAAAAAATCTTCAAAAAATTCATCATTTAGTCTTGTTAGTCTTCCACCTTGTCGAACTACGTCATCTTTAAGCTTGAACATAGACAAGGTTGATCTTTGATCATCTCCCAAGACAATAGGGTCAGTCCTTTAGGCGTCCGTCACATTGGCAATCCGTTTGTCCATCTAGTCTGCATCTTAAGTCAGTCCTTTAAGCAATAAAAAGGGGGGCAACCTGTTTGTCCATCCATCTCATCATCAAGTTAGTCCATCATCCATCAAACTATGTGGTCTCTGTGTGTATAATGTAGGCAAGGCTAATCTATAGATCAGCTCCTAAGACCCTTAGGATAGGTCTTTAAGTTAGTCTATTCATCGTAAATCTTGAAAATACCAAAAATAGCCTCAAAACATTTGAAAAAAATCCAAAATGGTGCATCCATTTCATCTCACTTTCACTCGTGAACATCTCACTCATAATAAATTCAATCATCACTTTAACCCTTTGGTGAGTCAGTCAAAAGCAAGTTTAGCAGGTCTCAAAGTGAACACCTTAATCGTCAAAGTCTCAAGTCTAGAGCAGTAAGCAAGCAAGTTAGTCACCTCAGAGTATCAATAGCCTATCACCCAATCGACCCCATCAAAACCCTGATCACTACATGTCCTAAGATGAAGCTTTCCTATGATGGACATAAGCATCAGGTAACCCTCATAGTAGTTAGTCTTGGCTAGAAGTATGAAGAACATTCGCTTGTGTGTTTACTTTACTTTGGTCTCTTTTGACTTATCTTATTTTGTGCTCATCCCAAGGACCTCTCGATGATGCCTAAACAAAATAGGTTTAGAGAGAAGGAAATGGGGCAATGATCATTATCTTTTATCTACTGTGCTTGTGGGATACGCTTGTAAAATAACTTAGTTATGCATGTTTTTTTTGGTTTGTATGGAGGATAATTTAAGTATCTTGTTGACCACATAGGAAAGCTTGCTTTTCTGTGTTTTGGTCTGAGATATTTATAATGTCTGAACTACATCCTAAATAAATTATGAATGCTAAGTGTGAACAAGAATACTCTTATCTGATTTTCAAGTTAAAGTTCATCACACTAGGTATCACACCATCCTAGTTCTTGATACCTCGATGCATCGTACCTATGAGTGTTATCAAACATAATGCAATTGACCCTTTGAAAATCCTAATTCCTAGCAATGAAAATGTAAAATCACCATCATCATCCTCAATAACTCATTAACTCTACAATTCTTCTATCTTCTTTCCACACTAACATGGTATTATAACAGTAATCAAAACATCGCCCATGCATACATCCTACATCCACTAGATAGTTAACATCAGAGGAGCATTATATCATATCAATATCTTAAGTTATGACGAATAATATAAATTCATTATTCTAAACATCTTAAGACATCATTACATCATACATTATCATCTGCAACCATTACCATTACCATTTGCATCCATTACCATCATTAATACGCATTACATCATTTAAAGCACAAAAAATACAAAAAGAAATGCATTCATTACATACACTGCATCACATGAACCATAAGGATAAGAAACATCTCATAACATCACATATTTGCATTCACATATTTGCATGTACATCATAAAAGGGCGAATCATCTCATATATATCATCAAAAATCACTATTATCAGATCAGGTGTCCATCGGGTACATAATACAATAAGGCCAAATACTGCAGCCCGTATATCAAAAATAAAGCAAAACTATCCTGTGATCAAAAAGGGGGTGGGCCCTGCTAACTGCTACCCTCCCCATCCTGTCTCTCACCATGTGCCTCTGCTGGTCACCTCCCTATCTACTGAGAAAAGTCTGGCACTCTACGGTCTGACGGCACTACCTGTCAATAATGATGTTGATAGTACTCGGCCTCTCTGATAGCCTCTCTATAATCTCGAATATCAATCGAATGGGCCCTAGATGAGGACACTGCACTCTCTAACTACCACTGCTGGCCTATCTCCTAATCTCTCTCGGATCATGCCTAGTCTCTCTCTGTAGTCAAAACTTGTATCTGCCCCTATGGCTACTGAATCAGCACATCTCGATGATCGGGTTGTCCTGCTAGTTGCCCTATCGGCTGTCCTGCTGGCTGCCCTGCCGACTGCCCTGCTGGCTACTACTGAGGATCTACCCTCGACTGATCATCTTGATCTCCTACTCGGATAGGTGATTGTTGGGCCCCATCCCTAGGAGGTGTCTGATGAGGAGGTGCCTCACCTCATCCTCTGCCTTGTCCCCTAACACCTGCTCAGCCCCTGCGTCTGTGTCGTGGGACAACTGCGCCTAGAACTATCAATCTAAGGGGAGGTCTAAACCATGCCCTGTAAGCTACGGTGACTCCTGCATTTTCTGGCCCTTGATCATATGGTGACAGTCGAGCCACTAACTGCCTAAACGAGGACACTGCCTCGACTGCCAGGATGGGCTGGCCCCATGCTGTCTCCCTAGTAGTATGTGCAAAGATGGCCACATATTGTTCATTGGGCCTGTCCTGTACCTCCTTGAACTAACGAGCAACCCTTTCTAGAAGGTACCTCTCAATCATGGTATGCTCTCAGCCCTGCATTAGCCTGTCCTATCGAGCAAAGAAGAGTTGTTGGACATCATCTCCCCATGGACCAATATCCATCCACGGTCTCCAGATGAACTCTCTCATCTCATCGAGAACTCGCCACCAGTGCGGAATGCCACTCATGCCAGTAAATGAAAAGTGCATCAATGCCCCACCATACCACAAAACGAGGGGATCATCTATCTCCAAAGGAACTGGTGTGATGTCTGGACGAAGCACTAAGATCCTCTCCCATCCCCACACATGCAGTAAGGTGCCCCCTACCCCAATGGACCTACTGTCTAGGTAGACAAACTCATGAAGATCCCTATAGAGGGACATCATTAGCACCAATCCCCAAGCAAAGCACTCCCTCTGATGAACCATCTGATCCCATGCAAGTCCCCATCCTAGACTGAAATATCGGCCCCGTCAATCAGGTACCACAAGGCCTGAGATAATGGCAGCAATGATCAGTTGATATGTGTGCACGTAGTCGCAATATAATTCTAGATCAATCTAACCATCACATAACTCAATGATATCCATCTGCATCACCCCGTAACAGGCCTCTCTATCAGCATTTGGATCATAAATAACTTAGGTCCCATGAATGGGCAAGCGAAGGATGCGCCATACATCCTCAAGGGTGATAGTGGCCTCACCAGTAGGAAGATGGAAGGAGGAGGTCTCACTATTCCATCGCTCCACCAAAGCTATAAGCATGCCTAGGTGAGCCCGAACAGGAGGGGCATATGCAATGTACCAAAGGCCAATGGCACCAAGGTGCTCCTGGACTAGCTCGGGCATAGCCCCTAATCTGCTAAGCACTGAACATCGATGCTCTCGTGAATAGAGTACACCAAGCTCCTCCTGCACAAGGAAGGTTGTCGCGTTAGGAAAAAATAAAGATTTAAAGTCAAAAATCTATCTCAAACTGGCAAGTGTTGCGCTGTTTGCAAGTACAGCATAGTTTGGAAAGTTCCAAACTACACCGCCGCAGTGGAGTTTTCCATTTTAGCAGTTACAAAGTGACCCGCGTGGTGCACTTTTCATATGCAGTCTTGTTTGACGCAAACCCTAAATTCCTAACTGGCCCACATGGTGAAGAATGTAATGCAGCGGACTTTCGGCCAACCAAATGCCAAATTGCAAACTACCCCACGCGGTGCAATTCGCATATGCGATGCAATATGGGACCGCACAGTTGCAATAAGACACTTTCCGTGGTGCCATATGGCACCGTGCAGTTTGAGCAGAGCCTTAACCCTATTTAATGCATGTAAAACGATAAAATTAAAAGATGGATAGGGGTACATACCACGGGTCCTGCATCGACTGGCCGTTGATGTGTCCGAACCCTCTCCATCACGTGCCTGGGAAGCTGTCGTTGCACCATTTTCACTCAAACTCAAAGCTAAAAATTGAAATTTTATAAAGGCTAAGATTGCAAAATGAATTGAAAATGACCCCTCGCGGTCTATTTAAGCTTGAAAATTAGGGTTTTTTGACCTAATTTGACCTTCCAACTACGGTTTTGGTCCCTTGAGCCCATTTTCGTCCAACTGAGAGTCATTTTGCATCCCTTTTGGCATTTTAAAGTAGTTTTCTAGCATTCTGGGGCATTTCTGGCTTGTCGAGCACCTTTTCATCTTTTTCGTGAGACCATCCAAAAATCCAAAATTTTCGTCCGGTCTCTCGAAGGGGCAATATCCAGCAATATCCTTTTGCTGGGGTAGCAGTGGGGTATCTAAAAAATTCAAAATCCCAAACCTTTGATCACAGCAGTTTATTCTTTGAATCAAAGCAACAAGTACATTGCTTCAAAGAGGGGCAAAATATAGACATGGAAAATGTACAAAATCATTTTGGCACACCTAATCCTGATTACTAATAACATTTCCTCTCAGATGAAATTCTCGGCATTTCATCACTTTCTACCCTTTAATTCAATAAATCACTATTTATTGGATTAAGTCTATCACCTCCTTTGATTAAATTAATCAGTTTAATTTAATTAACCCTACATTGCTATTTAATTAAATAAATCATTTTATTTAAATAAAATCTCTAAAGTCCTATTAAATTAAATAAATTAAACCTTATTTGATTTAATCTAACACATTCCTTTTTTATTAAATAAATCAAATCATTTATTTAATGAATCATTTCCTCTCAATTTCTAACTTAAATCAATTCATAAATCTAAGTCTAAATTGTCACATCACCTAATTCTTCATTAAGTTAATCAAATTCTTGATTAAGTTAATCCTTCTAACTAAAATCCTCTAGAGAATGCAACTTACACAATAAATCAATTACTTTGATTTATTAATTCTCCTATTTTCCCTCACAAAGCATCAAAAAGGGATATTCCTCTTTTGAATTCAAAAAGGCCAAGTGGACTTGGTCCTTCCAACAAGGCATTCAAAGCCTCTTACATGTCCTTGACCTTGAGCCAAGTGACATTAACTTCATTCCTTTTCCCTCTTCAACATGTCTATTCTCAAGTTTGAAATGCCACCTAATTGCATTTATTGGCACATTGGCCAAAACTTGCACATTCCTCATCCAATCACATTTGGGAAGTGGCACAATGCCATTGGACTATCTTTTGTCCCACATTGCTTATTTCCACTATCTCTTCCAAGATTTGAATCTATAAATTGGAGACTCTTCTCCTCAATCTTCATCCACAACTCATATGCAAAGTTACTCTCTTCAAGTGAGAACTGATTTTGCCATTTTCATCCATACATTCCTATCATTTTCATATTTGCACCAAGGTTATGCTCAAATCTCTTTGGAGATTTGACCATTTCTTCATCAATCCACATTGCAACCATAGGAATTGGGAAAGGGCCAATTGCAACATATCATTGGCATGAATTCCCCCATAAGATCTTTAAATTATTTGCTTAATTAGGATTTAATTCAAGTTTCTTGCTTCATGTTCTTCATTTTCCTAATTTTAGGGGTTCACAGCTACCAAACACAAAATTAAGCCACTCACTATTTTTGGAGATTCTGAGTTGGTTTTTTCACAAGTGAGATAAAAGTATTCTACAAAAAACAAAAGGCTAAAATAGTATAGAAATGTTGTATGGGAAACCATTGATTTTTTCAATGCTTTCTCTATTGGGTTGATAGATAGATCCAAGAATTTAATGGTAGATTTCTTGGTGAATGTGGCTTTGAAGAAAGATGATGTTACTCTAGAAAGAATTTTGTAATTTGAACTTAGAACAAGACCTCAATTCAGGATAACATCTATAGTTGGTGGGTTTTTAATGATGATACTGATTTGATTTAGTTCTTGCACTGCATTGATTAGTATGAAGCCCAAAAAATTTATTTTAAGGCATTTGTGGAAGAAGTGGATGGCAAGCAAACTGTATTTGGTAAGGAAGTTGTTTAGCTCAAGACTAACAAGATTCCTAAAGGACTTGTGACAATGGAGAGGGAGTTTGATGGAAATGATCGAGCCTTTATGAAACAAACACTAGTAAAAAGGGAAGACATTGAAGAAATTAACTTGGGCACTGAATTGGCACCAAAAAAGGTATACATTGGAAAAAAGATAAGCCCAACAATCAGAAAGATGTTGATTGCATTATTAAGGAAATATAAGCATATATTTGCATGGTCTTATGATGATCTCAAGGCATACAGGGAAGATTTTTTACAACATTAAATTCCACCCAAACCTAATGGAAAACCTTTTAGGAAAACATAGAGATCAATAAACCCACTTTTGCAGCCCAAGATGCATGAAGAAATTATGAAGCTCAAGGAAGGAGGTATCATCAAACCTATTGGTAATTCCACTTGGGTCTCCAAGTTGGTACCAGTCAGTAAGAAAAATGGAGACATAAGGCTCTATGTAGACTTTCAAAACTTGAATGTATCCTCTCTTAAGGATAACTACCCACTTCCAAACATGGAGGCTATTTTGCAGAAGGTCATAGGATGTGAGCTGCTATCTATGATGGATAGATTCTCAAGTTATAACCAAGTGAAGGTTAAGGAATTAGAACAATGCAAAATAGCCTTCACCACACCATGGGGAACATATGTATATGTCAGAATGTTGTTTGAACTCACAAATGTTGGTGCAAGTTTCTAGAGAGCCATTGATCTTGCTTTTTCTGATCTAATTAACATAATAATGGTGGTATATTGGGATGACCTAACTTCATATTCAAAGAAATCAGAGGACCATGTTGAGCATTTGGAAAAAATAAATCTTCAAAGCCATTGAATATGGCATCTCTTTAAATCCTAAAAAGTGTCACTTTGTAGTCACATAAGGAAAGTTACTACGACATATAGTGTCCAAGGATGGAGTCAGAATTGATCCAAAGAGTGCAAGCCATAGATAAGATCCCTATTCATTAGACAATTAAATTCATCTAGTCCTTCTTTGGACAAATAATCTTTGTAAGAAGATTCATCTCAAACTTTGTTGAAATTATCAAGCCTATTTTGAAGATGTTGAAAAAGAGGACTAAAATAGATTGGACTGTAGAAGCATTGGATGCATTTGTAGTCATAGAAAGGGAAATCAAGGAAGCCCTTGTGTTGAAATCCCCTGATTTTAATAAGCCATTTCAAATCTTCTCATTCGCATCATACCACACCCTTACTACAATAATGTTACAAAAGAATGATGAGGGAAATGAACAACCTATATCATTTTTCAGAAAATATCTCCATGGAGAAGAATTAAATTATGATATTACATAAAAATAGGCATATTCTCTGGTGAAAGCAGTGAAAGCCTTTAGACCCTACCTAGTAGGGGAAAAAATAATTGCATATATCCCCAAAGTTGAAGTCAAAGATGTGTTTGTACATATTGAGGTCACTGGGAGGAGATGTAGATGGATCAATAGAATCCAGTAGTTTGACATAGAGATCCAAATCACTAAGTTAGTCAAAGGCTAAGGATTAGCCAAATTAATGGCTGAAACAAATATTGAAGCTGCCCAAGTGTGCAATTTGAATAATGAAGATAACATGATTACTAGTATTGAGCGCACACCACGGTACACTGATATCATGTATTATCTTAAACATATGAAATGTCTTGAAGGATTTAATGATAACAAGAAAAGGATGCTTACACTATAGGCTTAAAAGTATGTATTCATGAAAGGGGACCTCTATTGGAAAAATAGGGATGGTGTCTTGTTGTTGTGCCTAGATGAAAATCAAGCAGGGCATGTTTTGAAAGAGATGAACGAAGGAGTTTGTGGAGGGAATTTATCAGTGAAAACTACTACACATAAGGTGTTAAGGGAAGGCTACTATTGGTGTAGATTTTTCAATGATGCCTATGATTATACTAGGAAATGTGAAGCATGTCAGAGGTTTTCCAAGGAAATTGAAGTATCAAGGGGCATTACCTTTAAGAAATTTGCAAAGTGAGGCTCCATTTCACCAATGGGGGATTGATTTCATAGGAGAGATTGTAGAAAAATCTAGTGGAGGACATAGATGGATAATAGTAGCCACATACTTCTTCACAAAATGGGTAGAAGTTGTACCTACCAAACAAGCAACTAGTAAGGTTGTAACAAACTTTTTATTGGAAAATATCATCACCAGATTTAGAGTGCCAACAAGAATTATAACTAATAATGGGATGTGCTTTAGATCAGATGAATTCAATGTTTTTTTCCAATCCTATAGTATAGTAATCTCATATTCTTCACCATATCATCCACATGCAAATGGGTAGGTTGAATCTAGCAACAAGAGCATCCTAAAGATCATAAAAAGAATGTTGGATAATAACAAAAGGGATTGGGATTCCAAGTTGAGACTAGCCTTATGGGTAGATAGAATCACTGTAAGGAATTCCATTAGAAAATCACCTTTTGAACTTGTGTATGGGACTCACACCAGGATCCATTTGCATAATTTATTACCAGTAGGTAAGTTTATCTCGCAAGAAGATTTAGACATTCCTAAACCTACAGAGGAGAGGATGGAAGAGTTAATGGAATTTGATGAAGTCAGAAACCAAGCTCAGCAACACAATAAGAAGAAGCAATTAGAAATGAAATACCTATATGACAAAAAGGCTAAAAATAAAAAATTTAAAGTAAATGACATGGTCCTCATGTGGAATGCCAGGAGTCAAGACAAAGGGAAGCATGGGAAATTCGCTCTATGGTTAGGACCATTTGTCATTATTGGAAAGTGTAGTGAAGATTAATATTACCTCCAGAACATCAATGGAGAAGAACAAGAATTTCCAATACATGGGTTGTTCTTAAAGAACTTCTTTTCTTGAAGACCATAAAGAGGATTAAGAATTTCTAGTGCATGGAAAATTCTTGAAAAAACTCTTAAAATATTTTTTTCCATGCACAGTAGTATATGATTCCACTCTACTTCCATTTCTCTCCCATTCATAAAATCATTTCAACTTCCAAATTAGATAAATAAGACATTTGGTCTACTTCCCCAAAAACCTAGATTCTTGCTATACCCACAGGGGGTATACATCCCCAATCAGAGCCACTATTAGGACTAAAAATCCTATTCACTATTTGTTACATTTGATTTCATAAAATACATAAATTTATGTGACCAGATCTATTTTATAACCCATGTTAACTAATAATACCATGAATATGGCCTTTGGCATATAAGTGTATCCCTGATAATAGTTGAGTGAAAAATTCAAGAGTAATTGATCTTAATCGACAAGATCATGTGCATGTCTTTCCGATCAAGAAGCCATAGCCCTTTATTTAATAGTTTCTGCATATCGAAAAGAGATGAATAAATTCACATCGATCAAAGATCCCAAAGATAATAGGTGTGCATAATGGGAAGACAGTACATAACATTTCACCGATGAAAAACTGATCGGCAAAAGCAAGCTAATTAGAGGGAAATTTTCAAATCATACAGAGCTTGTGAGTCATGCCAATAGAGACCTTATCAGGGAGAAACATACACACTTTCATCGATGAAATAGGAAAACAAGTGTATCAAAAAGACATATATGATCAGAGTGGGTTCATTAGATCTCTCCGACTATGTGGGTTACTCTGATAAGGGAAACTAGATAATTTTTTGATGAAAGTCCCACAGACTTATCCCAATGAACAAAGCGGTAAAGGAAACACATCGAGGAGACCAAGTATATCATGAAGGCATCCTATTCTCTTAGCAATGATAAATGTTAGCCCGATGGAAATATGGAATGACCACTATTTATTGGAAAGACACCGGGTGATGCTTAAAAGGATTTATAATGGTCCAGACCACCCTGATATCAAGTAGACTTCATAATGTTCTCCCCAAAACATTAGGAATTGAAAAGCAAGGGAAAAAATAGTTGTACAATATCGGTGGGAGTATTAAGTTGTCTTCTCGACTGAATAGAAGAACCAAAGAGAAATTTCATATCAAAGGGACATTCAGTTAGTCTTGGTGATCAGTTATGAAAGTA
This sequence comes from Sequoiadendron giganteum, assembly GCA_007115665.2. Lineage (NCBI taxonomy): Eukaryota > Viridiplantae > Streptophyta > Pinopsida > Cupressales > Cupressaceae > Sequoiadendron > Sequoiadendron giganteum. The sequence continues at coordinate 117,470,878 of CM021102.1, forward strand.
TAAAAAAGGATAGGAGCCAAATTAAGCACACAGATAGGCTTGAGACTAGAAGGGTTCCACCAATGCATATTGTTGTATCACTCTGACATTTAAAAATTTGACAATCCCGTTGCATTAATTTCCAGTGGTGGACATTAATGGCTACACGAACGAACCTTATATGAACATTTATGATTGAAAAGAGATTGAACCAAAAGAATTTTTAGAATTTGCAGTGAAGATGGATGAAATATTGAGTGAAATTCACAGGATTTAGTGTGCCCAAAAACATACAAGTAAGCATACAAAATATCCCTGCAATTGATAGATTGTAATTCAATTTTGTGATCTTGTAGAGAAGTAAGATGGAAAGTTCTGCAAAAACAAAAACAAGAAGAAACAAGATGAAAGTATCCAGTCTAAAAATAAGAAGCAGAAAACCAAAACAAGGCAAGAATCAAAAACAAATGAAAGGAAACTAAACCAAGACCTCATTGATCAATTTCCTAGTTTAGGGCCAAAAGCTAGAAGGTGTACACAATTGAGGGATGTTGTAGAGAGATTAGAAGATAAATTCAAACATGTAGGTGATGTGTAGACACCCATTAGGGGATCTAAATTGTTCATGTTTCATTATTCTCGAAGAAGTAGATTTGAACCTGTTTGCAACCCTTGGAATTTCAATTTGGGAAAACTGGTTGTTCCCAACGTCTTTGTGAATATAGGCCTGATAAAAATTTTGGCCAACTATTATAACCCGTACCTTAAATCCATCTGCAACCCATAAGGAGAACCTTTCATACATGTATCCAAAATTGCACTTTGTGGTTTTCGACCTAGATGATACATGTGATCAGCCTATAGTGCATGAGGATTTAGAAAAGGAATACTAGAGGATGGACACTACCTACAAAGTATGGAGGTTACCGCTACATACGCCTAGAAAATATGGAAACCTGGTACTACTTAAGGAGGGTGAGGAACCTCCCTTCCATGTTGATTTTTTTGAGCCCTGTCTAAAATACACTTACTTCTCAGTGGGTCAAGTAATAGGAATAGAGGGCTCTGAATTTATGTCTCTAGGGCCAATGGTGATCACTACAGACATATAATGTCACAATGGAATACCTTTCAATTTTTCTTCACACCTTTCTAGAGGGATTGACTTAGGGCTAACCACTATCAAGAATGGTTCTCCCATAATGCACTTTAAACATTATTCCCCTCTCATGCACATGATATTGTACTATGGACAAGAGCTAGGAATGTGGCCAGAGGAATTGAGAATTACACAGTTGGATAAGGAGGGTCATCCATTACCAGTACAATTATGTACATCCATTTGGGACAAAATATTTTCCAATTCTAATTATGTTTATTTTGAGGAACACTTTGTCAAGACATTGTACAGGTTATATGGTCACCCTTGTAATTATTCACTATCGAACAAGATCAAAAGATTCTTAAGGACTAAGGATTTCAATGGACCACTGACTGTAATTCAGAATTGGGGTGACTAGTATTGCTTTGTTAATTCCACTATGATCAGGGTTTATGGTTTTGAAGACACACCTTTCCTATTACCCAAGACTGTGCCAAATAGAATTGCATATTTGGAGATTTTTAGGCAACTGGGTTATTCCAATGCCATGAACTTGAGTGCTTATGAAAAATAGTCATTCATGCCTAGCACATTATGGTTTGGGGATTTTACTATAGTATGAAAAGAAGGACATGATCTCATCTTAGATAAATTGACACATTTAAATATGAAGAAGGTTGCACCAAGGAAAGGATTTGATCTTGAAGGCTTTATTGATTTTCCAAGAAAAAATAGAATTTAAGTGGATATGTTCATATACCATATTCTCATGATGATACTATCAGAAACATGGAAGAAACAGAGATCGAATTGGAAATTGATAATTACAATAGAGAGATTGAATAGAAGATGGGGTTACAATAAGTAGAAATGTTATCCTCTGGTAGTGAGGAATCTTCTAAATAAAATGAACCCCAAAGCCAACCTTATAAGATCCCCTATCTAAGAATTGAAGAGTATCAAAATTGAAACAAAGGATAAGAAGTTGGAGAACCATCTAACACATATGCTAGGCAATTGGCTTATAAATATTTTATCTCAGATGACCAATTTATTAAATCCTCTGAATTTAAATCTTTCTTGTACAAACAAAAGGGAAAAAGAAGGGAATCAGTTGCAAGAATCACACCCAGCAATGAAGGCCAGTTTTTGAACATATTGAAAATGAATGTGGAGAATGAAATGAAGAACATGAATCCAAAGAAGGGGAGAAAATTATTAGAGGAGTCTGGTGTGATGATCTTTCTTGGTTTGGACTTAAGCTCTGCTTTAGTTTCTAATATCTTTTTTCACAATAATGATGCCAAACACAAGCTCAGTCCTAAAGGGGTAATAGAGGTATACATGGGTTCAAGATACAATCCTACTAAGAGTTTTCTTATGATCTAGGCTCTATACCCCCGCATAAGAAGCTTGTTGTTATTGATACAGAGAAAGAATTTGGCCATGTGATGACATTAAAAGTGGGTGAAACTAATCCTATGGTCACAACTAAGATTGGCATAAATGTATCCAAATTGAATAAGGAACAAACTCAAATGTTGATTAAGGAGCGACATATGTACAAATTGAAAAGTGAAAGGATTCTCAAAGAAAATTATTTTCTAAGAGACAGTAAAAGACACATTCAAATGATCTACTAAAAGGTTGACTCAAGGAGAAGGCTTCCAATTGAAGGACAATGGTGAGGAATTGCAAATGAATAATCAGCAGATGCACACTCAAGTGATCAAGGCCAGGTTTGACATACTTTCTATAGTACTCCTAAAGAGGTATACTTCTATGATGGTCTGGATGGGAAAGTTCTCAGTAACTCACTCTAAGAGTCACACTGCAATTCAAGAACATAAAAGGATAAATGACAGGCTTCGGGAAAAGCTCCAAGAGATACAAAATAGAAGAATTTTTGATACTAGGGCCATTAAAGTTGTTGAAGACCTGACAAGGAAGCATAAGGACTATTATCAGGAACTTCAAGAAGATGCAAAAGGGTTTATCGATGTTTCAAAAGAAGGTGTGCCTAAATTGTTCAGTGACAATGGAGAACTGAAAAGTCAAAATGAATGGATAAAATAATTCCAGCTAATACTATAGGTAGCCTTGGAAGCAGCTAATGATGAAGATCCAACATTAGGAGAGGCCTATGAGTGTTTAGAAAAGATAATTACTATGGAGATCACAGAAATGAATGTTGTACATGATGTTGATACGTACTTGGGTCAGGAGTACCTAAATCATATTTCAAAATTTCATATGTGGCTCATTAGAGCTTAATGTTAATATTTTATGTTGTGAAAATCCCAAGAGACACTTACGAAGAGGTGTACCCTCTTCAGGATATTGCTATAATTTGAACATGTGATGATTGATAAATAATCATCATCACATCATTTTCCATTTAGAATAGGCATAGTAAGAAGATAGATTGAAAAATCTTGCCCATCCATCTCATATTACAAACTATTGTTATAATGCATATCATTTGAAGATTAATATAATGGAGAAGGTTACACATAAGTATTGATTTTATTTCAAGTGTTCAACTGTTGTGTGGATTCATATGCTTACATTTTATTTGGTTGTCTCCAAAGTGGTTTTTTATGTTATTCAAATTTAGTGTGTGGGTATACATTTAATTTGTCAATACACATTTGTTGTAGTTGTGTGGTGTTGCTGATTGGTTTATGTGCGTAGAAGAATTAAAATTCCTTCTAAGAGTTCTAATTTAATAGGTTCTTGTTTGGATTAAAATTCCTTTTAAATAGATCATCATAATTAGTTTCCCTTCACTTCTAAATTAAATCCTTTCACAACTTCATAGTAGCATAAGGGGATATCACTAGGATCATTAAGAAGAGTCTAAATAACTGACCTACTCGCACATTTGTACAAGGTTCATACACTTGAGGTGCCCAACTACTTGAGTTAAGCTGAAAAGTAAATCTATCCATCTTACAAAACCTATCTCCATAATCACCATCCATCCATTTGACTCCATCCACCCAATAGGTTAGTCACTGGTCATATCTAGGAAATTTTATACAAACTATAACTCATACTTTTGATTATCCAAACACTTATTTTAGTGGGAATCAATCAATAAGCTCTCCATCTACTTCACACCTATGTGCCATAGTAAGTAGATTTCTTAATTTAGAAACCATACCCAAACTTCAAATCTACCATATCACGTAGGTACACCCACCTAGGTTTAGAAAAGCCTAAAGAGTAGGAGATAAGAAACCTTGTTTGCTTTGTTCATTAGCCAAGAGTGTACTAAGAGACTGGCACCCTCTTAAGGTTAAAAACCTACACTTTTGAGACCTAAAAACATCTATAATATTTTCTTCTAAGGGAGTATCCAAGGAAGATACCCTCATCACATCTTGCATCAAACTTCCCTAATTTTTCTTCATCTCTTCTGATATAACATCTACATCCAAATACTTTGAAATACTTTATAGTAGGATTCTTTCCATACCAGGACTCATAGGGATTCTTAATGTTAGATTTTGCTTGAAATCAACTAAACACATAAAATAGTGTGAATTGCTTCTCTCTAGTAGAATTTTGGTAGACCTTCCTCAGTGGTCATTGTTCTAGTAGCTTCTTGAATTGTTTTAATCTTTCTTTTAACAACTACATTTTTTTGAGGAGTTCTAGAGCATACAATTGCCTTCTTATTCCATGTGCTTCATAAAACATGTTAAAATAATTGGAAGTGAATTCACCACCTCTATCAGACCTTAAGCATTTTATTTTCATGTCCATTTCATTTTCAACCATAGCTTTGAATGCTTTGAATTTATCTAATGCATCATATTTCTCTCTAAGAAAAGTAACCCATATCATTCTAGAGTAATCATTAATCAAAAGAATAAAATACTTGTCACCTTGTAGAATTCTCACCCTTGTAGGATCACAAATATTTGTATGAATCTGTGTGCAATTTTTTTATCTACCTAGAATGCAAAACAAGATGAAATACAAAGAAATAAAACGCAAACAAACACTCAAGATTAGCCTAAGTTAAATCTAAACAAAACAATAAAGAAAAGGAATCCTATACCTTGCTTGGATTGATAAGTTGGTTGGCCCTTTGATGATGCTTGATTGTATGCTCCCTTGATGGAAAATGAATGCAAAAGTGGATGCAAAGTAGAGAGGAATTGATGAGGATTGCATAATGGAGATGGGTATTGTGATAAAGATGGTAGGTGAATGCAATAAGAGCTTCAATGGCTGCAATCATGGAGGATACAAGTGCTAAGTGCTAAGTTCTTGAATGAGATTGAATAAAAAATTATCTAACTCTTGTCTAGAACCCCTTGATTTGAGACCAAGTCTTCCAATTTAAAGAAAAATGGACGGCTAGGATTTAAGCAACATGGACAAGATGGAGGGCTATGGTGAGTTGAGGACTTACAAGTCCTCACATCTTGCCATGTGGAATGTGAGGTGTGAAGAGGAAAAATGATGTGGAAAAGGACATGTGAGGTGGAGGTACTTTCAAGTACCTTGGGATTAGGAGAGGATTTTCTCAAAAAGGAAATCTTTGTCCCCATAGGGGGCTAATGGTGACAAGTGAGGAATTTTAGAAAGTTCTCTCTTGTCACCATGGGGATGGGAGAAGTTGTTGGAGAAATAAATGTGAATTTTAAATTCACATGTTTGGAAGTACCTTGTGGATAATACAAGGTCCTCCTAAAGGAGGTCCTTGTCCCATGTGACTGATGTGACCTATGATGGGTTATGGGGAAGAGAAATGCATGGGACAAATAAATGTGAATTTTAAATTCACATGGGAAGAGGTCAATTCCTGATAAGGAAAGTACCTATGAAAGGTTGACTTAGAGGACATACCAGAAAAGGTAAGTGATTAGATTAAGGTTGTGTAAACAAGTGATTAAGAAAATTAATGAGGATTAGAGGCAAGTGGCCAAATATGGAGGATGTGCACATCTTAGTCATGGATTAATTAGATTAATCCAAGTTAAAGGAAAGGTTATGGAGAATGGGACAAGGAGAGAGAAAGAGTGAATTTAAAATTGATTGAAGTTCAAAAAGGTAAATGACTAAATCAAATAAATTCATACATTTATTTAATTTAGAGTAGACATGATAAAGTATTTAATTGTTAAATTAAATACTTTAGACACCTTAGAGAAAGGGGTAAATATTAATTAAATAAGTAATTTAATTAATATAGACAAAATAGATGGATAAAAGATATGAATTTGACCATATGGGAGTGGTCAAATTTGGATGTCTACATTTTGCCCCTCTTCGAGATATTGTTAGAATAACAATGTTTCAAAGAAAAATAAAATGTAGATGAATCTATAGAGGAAGCGACTAGAAAAAGATGCCCCAACATGGGAGAGGTTGTGTGAGCTTCCCAAATGGAGGGAAGTGAAGGGAGATGCCTCAATCTCGTAGGAAAATGATTGAGAAGGAGGAATGTATGAACATGGTAGGGTATGCCCCCTCGAGAGGGTGGTTGGAGAAGAAAAAGGGGCCCCAAGCAACTTCTCGATATGAATAAATGAAAGGTGTTGTTGGATAGAGCTCAAAAAAGCAAGAAGATTGGCTTTTGAATAGAGTGAAATGGACACACGGTGTGCAAATGGCAGCCTCAGGAAGTTAGAGGATTGATTGATTTAAAAAGATGGTTAAATAAAGAGAAAAAATACCCTTTATTTAAAAAAGGGGAAAGAGGGGGGGAAGTTATAAATAGTAATTTTAGAATTACTATTCCTCATTTGCATAGCTGGTAGTTGAGTGAGAGAGAGAAGAGAGGAGAAGAAGGAAATGAGGAGAGAAGATGTTGGATGACTACGATGATGACATCATCCACTAAGGGGACAAGGTGTGGAGATTATACCATGAGCACAAGGTCCCACCCTAGGTTAGGCCCAAAACCATCTGTATGATTTTCAACATTTTTTAATTTATTTCTGTGTTTTAATGCTAGTTAAAAACATGGGTTTGGGGATGGGGGTAGACTAGGAAAATGGGTAGAGGACGAAAAGGTCATTTCACCCATCGGGTAGGCAAGAATGCTTGTTAAAGGAGTTAGAGAAAAGGGAGAATAGATGGGTGAATAAACTCAAAAATATGCCCAATAAGGGTAAGAGGGAAAAAAGGTGGGCTTCCAACCTGAGGAAGAGCGGTTGCACCCTCATTAGGGGTGGCCACGCCCATATGGGGGGTGCCCCACCCTAGCAAGGGTGGTCGCACCCCTGTAGGGGAGGCTTCACCCCTACGAGGGTGATCGCACCCACCTAGGGGTGGTGCGGCCCCACCCCTGCAGGGGCGATCGCAGCCCTGAGGGACAACCCCACCCTAGTAGGGGTGGTTGCGCCCTTGAGGGGCGGTGTCACCTCGAAGGGGTGGTCGCGCCCCCAAGGGGTTGGCCTCTCCCCAAAGGGGTGACTTCACCCCGAAGGGAAAACCCCAAAAGAAAAAGGAAAGAAAAAGGGGAGGGACGAAAAAATGGAAGGAAAAGCTAAAAAGATGAAAAGTAAGACAACTTGGTAATTTTTTCCAAAAAAATGGGGGAATCAAAAAATAGCGAGAACAAAACCTAGGCTCAGGAAATGGGGATGAGAAATAGATGAAGGAAAGAATAAGAGGACTGACACAGTGTATGGTATGGTTGCAACACTTCGATAGTTTGCGGACGTGGGAGAGGAGATCAAAGGGATTGGAGGCGATGAGGAGAGCAATGACTGGAGAAAACCATGAGGCTCTGTCCTAGGTGGGTTTGTTACATATGTTAGGATATTTGTCGATCAGAGTGCATCAAGCGATGCTGACATCCCTTATTGAGCACTGGGATTCAATGACCTTGACCTTCCATCTCTTGATAGGGGAGATGATGGTGACTTTGGAGGACGTGTGGTAAATATTGAGGCTTCCTATAGCAGGTCACCTAGTGAGCATGATTAGATCAAAGGGAGCAACACTAGATCAGACTCTGTGGGTCTTGTTCAGGCATGATGACCTCTTTGTATAGAAGAAGGGTTTGGATGTGGACAGGTGTTTTGGATTAAGAGTACCAATGTTGCCACTATACTTGTGTGGACTGATGAGTGGGATATCGATACCTGATAGGAGTGGATGATTTTGCAGCTTGACCTACATGGAGGTGATTCGACACATTGTGGAGGGGAGAGAGGGGGATTTCAAATGGGGTCCATGCATCCTAGCGGAGCTATACGGGGACATGCATGTGGTGTGTTACTAAGAGAGGCTCAATGTGGCACATGTGACACTATTATAGGTATGGGTGTGGGAGAACATTAGTGTGTCCAGTCCAGATGTGGTGAAACCAGGAATAGAGGATGAGACACTACCAGTGGCATACTGGTACGGTGTATAGTATGGTTGGGTATGGCATTATCAGGGCTGCAAGGATCTAGATGGGTGGAGGCTATTTCATGATCTCGAGGAGGAGGAGATGGTTTGGAGGCCATATATGACACAAAAAAAAATTAGGTGGAGGAGGAATGAGGAGAGACACAAAGGAAATTTCTTGACTCGATGTTATATAGTCGAGAAGGAGCTGCAAATAGTGGAGTCACACAGACCAGACTGAGTGACTAGGCAGTTTTGGCTGACACAAGACATTTTGGGTGGAGCAGAGAGGTTTAGATGGATTACCCGAGAGTGACCATGGGGGGAGCTGATTCTACTAGAGTTTGCAAGGGAGCATTGGGAGACAAAAGAGCAGGATCTAGTGGCCTATCTAGGGAGGACCAGAGGGATAAAAATGGCAAGGGTGACGATTAGATATGTAGTGTGGTATGCCTGTCACCAACCCCTATGGATTACACTATAGGAGTCGATCATAGGGGCATTAGGATTTGGACCAGAGGATGAGGTGAGATTGGCAAGATAGAGGAGAGGGAGAGGGAGGGAACAACCAAGGAGAGAGATGGAAGAATGCAGAGAAAGAGGATAGCAGAGGAGACAGTCAGAGGTAGGCAGAGCAAGAGGACAATAGAGGAGAGAGCCAAAAGCAGGCAGAGTAAGAGGATAGCAGAGGAGAGAGTCAGAGGCAGCTAGAGTAGGAGGACAATAGAGGAGAGTTTCGAAGGTGGCCAGAGCAAACGAACAATAGAGGAGAGTGCAAGAGGTGGCCAGAGCAGATGAGCAGTAGAGGAGAGAACCAGAGGTAGGAAAAGCAGGAGAACAGTAGAGGAGAGTGTCAAAGGTGGCCGAAGCAAGTGGGTAGCAAGAGAGAGGATAGGGGGATGATGAGGCAGGAGGTCAGCAGAGGATGAGTAGGAGAGGGAGGAGAAGAAGGGCTCAGGTGGAGATCAAGCCAAAGGAGGAGAGATATGAGGTAGAGGCGATGGATGAGAGGGATGAGGTAGAGGTGATGGATATGGGAGATGAGGTAGGGGAAGAGGTGATGGATATGGACATGCATGATATTTTCCCATTGGCCATGATACCATTGATAGCAGAGGATCCATCTGTGCTACTGAGAGGAGCTAAGGAGACGTTATAGATCGACGAGTAGAAACTGAAGGCTGAGGTTAGCATGCTATGAGTAGAGGTAGCCAGAGTGTGGGCAGAGGGTGAGAGGGCTTTCCAGTAGGTAGCCAAGATGATGTCGTGACATGAGGTAGAGATGTAGAGGGAGAGAGATAGTCTATGAGTCGAGGTGGATGAGTTGCGAGTGGAGGTGAGAGAGTTACAAGTAGAGGTGACTCGTATGGAGGGAGATGTGTCCAAGGAGCATGAGAAGGGGGAGATGGCAAGATGGGATCAAGATAGACTAGAGGTGGTGTTGAAAATACTGTAGGAAGGGGGTCAACGAGAGTCTAGAGGAGTGATGGAGAAGATACTGATGGAGACCCTAGTGAAGGAAAAGAGGGATATGGAGGAGGCAAGTAGAGGGACTATTGAGAGAGAGGACAGAGTTGAGATAGGAGCAAGATGAGCTCTATGACTGAGTTGAGGTGGTAGAGAAGATAGTGGGAGATATAGGAGAGATGCAGGAGGCCATGAGGGCTCAGGTACAAGTTTTGGAGATAGAGAGGGATGCCTTACAGACATAGGTGTAGGTCTTGTAGGATGAGAGGGATGCAGTAGTGGCACATATACAGGCTATGGAGAGGGAGAGATATGTAGTGTAGGGGCAGTCACATGCAACATAGGGTGGTGAGATAGGGGCAGAGGTCTAGAGACTACAAGCATAGGTATAGACCATGTAGGAGGAGAGGGACATAGCTATGGATCAAGTGTAGTGAATGGTCACAGAGGTTGAGAAGTTTCGGTTAAAATAGGGTGCATGGGAATGAGAGAGGAGATCCATATGTGGATTTTGGGATAGGTATAGGGTAGAGCAAGACTTAGCCAGGCAGCAAGCGGTTGAGCAGGATGAGTATATGTGAGAGGCTAGCTACTATATGTGTGCCTATTTCTTAGTAATGCCAGATCTAAGATAGTGGGTACCTACCTATGTTCAAGCAAGGCCACATATTCCAGTGCCATCCCAGTGAGTAGGGACACATACCCACAGATATAGTAGCTTGAGAGAAACTCCCCCATGTAGAGGGCCAGTTTCGGAGTCACCATAGAGGTCAGATGTGAGCAACTCATGGTTTAGAGGATAAAAGGGATAGGATCTCAATATTTGATAGGTGTAGGATGGGGTATAGTACAGAGTAGTAGAGATCAAGGTTGATTCAGAGCCTTGTACTCATAGTTTATTTGATGACATATGATGGATATGTATTTTGATGTTTATGATGGACATGACTATGTACTATGTATTTTTATTTTTGATATGATATGTAAGAGCCCTTATTGACACTATTTGATGTGTATGTGATGAATGATTTATTTATGCATATGTGTATGTTCATGGTTTCATTATGGATGATTATTATGATGTCCTATATGGATATGCTTATAATGATTTATGTTTATGCCTATATGAATAATATGGATGATATGGATGATATATAACATTTATGACATAGGATGTGATGGATCATTTAAGATTTAATATGTTATGGATGTGAATATGGACCTAACAATTTGTGATGCAAGTGATGATGTATGCTATGACCTAAGATGAATATGCTAATGCAATGGATTCTTAATAAAATGAATTTAAGATGTGTAGAATAATCAATTAAAATTAATATAAATAACTTATAGAATGATTATGACATGATAATGCATGTGGGATGAAATGAAACTTAATGAACCTAAAATGAGAATGAAAGATGCAATTAAATGTCTTAAGTAAATGAAATGCAATGTGATCATGAGTGTAAATAAGGGTCTGCATAATGATGGAAGCGAAGGAGATGATGGGTGTGCAACTGCACCTGTCAAGAACCATAAGAGTCCTGAGGAGAAAGGAAAATGGAAGGAATCATTGTTTGCACAACCAAAATCATAAGTCATGGGTTGGAGCAAGAAGGGAGGGAGGATACATGCAATGCAATCCTAATGCAATTTTCCATTTTTGGAGAACTAATTTTTTCTATACCATAAGACACCAGGTACCATGGTATGTGAAGCCAAGGCAGATTAGTGTCTAATGCATACACAAACACATCAAACAAGGAGGTTATCCCAACACCCCAAAGTCACGATGACTTTCATTGGGCTAAGTATTGGGATAACCACAAGCACAAAAGGATGTCCCAACGTAATAAAAGACCACATGGATCTTGGTGGGGACTACATGGGAAAACCAGAAAGACAACAACAAACAAAGATCAATATATGCCCCTATGTTAACTAGTCAAAACACACCATAATATGATAGATCATGGCGGCCATGATAGGTGATGATAGGGAGCTCAAATGATAAATAGGAGCCAAAAGCATCAAAAGATTGCAATCAATTTTAAAATATCCTTTACCATAGGATCAAGAGGATGGATGGGGTTGATGAGGTTTGTTAGGAAGGATACATCTTGTTGAGACCAAGGATGGATACTAAACTAAAAGATCAATAAAGATGCAGGAGATTCTAAAACCGATTAAATCTCATGACACGAATGGATCCCATTTGTGAAGAACCAGCTCGATAAGGACATAACTAACAACATGAAATAAGGCACGAGACACAAGTCACAAGATGGACACACCCTAAAGACCTAGGGGTTCAGGGGTTGATCTAAGATTAGCCTTGCCTAAGTGAAAGCGTAGAGCCCTCATAGTTCAAGAAAAGACCATGGATAAAAGCGGAAAGAGGACGATGAATACAATGAAGACAGATGATGGAGGACAACAACCGGACTAACCAAGGAAAAAAAACAGCAAAGATAAAGCCCCGGGGGTGGATCGAATGATCGAACTTTCCTACATGCAAGCATAGGGGAAATGTAGTTCAAAAAGGATGAAAGAACAACAATGGATAAGAGTGAAAAGGGGACAATGGGGACATATGATTAACTACTTCAACCAGATGGGCGAAAAATGCCTTGGGAGTGAATCAAATGATCAGCCTTGCCTACGTGAAAGTGCAGGGGCAACATAGTTCAACCAGGGCACAGACAAATAGTGGAAGATGATAGACTAGAAAAGAAGCCTAGGGGGCAGATCAAATGATCATCCTTGCCTATGTGAAAGCACAGGTGCAACGTAGTTTGCAAAGACAGGATGGGATCTAGATGGAGACTAACACAGATAGAACGACAATACATAAACCACAATCTCATATTAGGATAAAAGCTCAGGATAATAAATAGCCAATGAATTTTGTCCAATGCTCAAGCAAAATATACCAAGCGACTAGATGATGCATGTGGATGGAAGGATATGATTGATAGGATGATGAGGGTATGAGATCTAGATGGATGAAGCATAAAGTAACTAGGACGCAAGGTGGATAATAATTAATCCCTATACGAATGGCACCTATGGCCAAGTTTTCACCAAACCTACATATCCAAGGCACCACCAAAGGTGGTTTTTACCATAGGATGAATTATTTCTCTTTACTATTTTTGGATTTTTTTTTTTTTTTTTTTGTATTTTGAAAAAAAATTACTTTCTTTGTATTTTTTGTATTTTAGCAAGAAGGATACCCCAACTGACTTAAGTGTAAAATATTTTTAGATGCATGATATTAATGGGCTCCTCTAGGGGCTCTCCTTCAAGTGTAGCAAGCCTGTATGCTCCTGAGCCATATTTTTCTATGATGACGTAAGGGCCCAACCAATTTGCTTTGAACTTTCCCTTCTTTTCCCGATCCTGTTGGGTGCACTGATTCTCCTTAAGAACTAAGTCACCAACATTGAATTGGCAAGGACGAAATTTCTTGTTGTAGCTTATTTTTAGGTGATTTTGATATACCTGAAGATGATGATATGCTTTGATCCATCTCTCATCGAAGATTTCTAGTTGATTGAGCCTTGCAACCCAATTATCTTCATCATTGATAAGATTTTTTAGGGATATTCTCAGTGATGGGATCTCTACCTCAATCAACAAGATTCTATCAACACCATAGACGAGAGAATAGGGGGTGGTTTTGGTAGGAGTGAAAATGGAGGTGCGGTAAGCCCAAAGGGAAGGATGGATATGGAGGTTCCAATCTCAACCAGTGTTGTTTACCATCTTTTTGAGGATTTGGATCAGAGTTTTGTTGGTGGCCTCTACCTATCCATTACCCTGGGGGTAATGGGTGTGGACCAATGATGTTGGATGTGAAAGGTTTCACAAAGGTGTTTCATGGCTTGGTTTTTGAAAGGCTTTCCATTGTCAATGAGGATAGTGGATGGGATTCCATATTTGCAGAGAATATGGAATAGGATGAATTTGGAAATTTGAGTACCCATGATTTGTGTGAGTGGCATTGCTTCCACCCACTTGGTAAAGTACTCAATTACAATGATGATAAAGGTATGGCCATCTAAGGATAGGGAATAGATCTTTTTGATGAGGTCAAAGCCCCACTGTGAAAAGGGCCATGGTGCTATAAGAGGTTGGATATCTTGTGTTTGAGAATGTATTAAATCCATGCGTTGTTGGCATGGTAGACATTTCTTCACAAAGTCACAAGAATCATGTTCCAATGTGGGCCAATAGTAGCCAGCCCTAAGAATTATTTTGGTGAGTGCCATACCATTTGAATGGGCCCCACATACACCACTATGTACTTTTGTTAATGCAGTGCAGGCTTCGGTCTTGTTTAAACACCCGAGGAGAGTTTTGTCATACCCACATTGATAAAGTGTATCATGTATGATGGTGTAATGGGATGTTGGTTGGATAAAGGATTTTTTTGTTTTCATGTATGTTCAGGGAGTAGGGTGTTTTCATGCAGGTAGGTGTAGATTTCATGATACTAGGTTGATGTAGGACCTACAATATCATACACCATATCACTTTCAGGAATGTCATATGCTGGGATTAAAATTTTCTCCACTAGGAACTCGCATTCGGTTTGATCTTTAGGCATGTCAAGGAGAGAACCAATGGTAGCCATGGTGTCAGTTGCTTTATTCTGCACTCTAGGGATCTGATCAAATTGGATGGAGGTAAAGTAATTTTTTAAGTCATCTACCAAGCGTTTGTACTGTAATAGCTTATCATATTTTGTTAGAAACTCATCATTGACCTATTTGATAACAAGCTGGGAGTCACCAAAGACTTGCAAGTGAGTGATACACCATTGGACAACAATTCTCAGGCCAGTAAGAAGAGCTTCATATTCAGCTATATTGTTGGTACATGGAAAGGCCAATAGGAATGACTTTGGTATGTAATCAGCCTGGGGGGTGACAAGCAATACTCCTACCCCTAATCCATTCTTTGTATGTGATCCATCAAATTATAGTGTCCATGTGGTAGATTCTGAAACTGTGAAGACCCCTTCATCAGGAAATTCTATTTCTAGAGGATAAGCATCTACTAATGGAGCATCTACTAGCTGATCCATGATCACTTATCCTTTGATTGCATTGTGATCCACATATTCTATATCTAATTAACTTAACAACATGACCCACTTAGCCATGCAACCAGTCAAAGTTGTTTTGGATAATAGATATTTAAGTGGATCAACCTTGGAGATTAGCTTGATTGCATGGCTAAGCATGTAGTGTTAGAGTTTTTATGAACTAAAGACCATGGATAGGAAATCCTTCTCCATTGGGGAATAATCTATTTCATAGCCTACTAGGGTAGGGCTGATGTAGTAAATTGCTTGTTCCTTGGATGACTCATCATGTTGTGCCAACAATGCCTCCAATACCACAAAAGTAGCAGAAATATAAAGCAAGAGTGGTTTACCAGGAATTGGTGACATAAGGATGGGTGGGTGAGCCAAATATTCTTTGATTTGATCAAAGACAATTTGACATTTTTTATTCCACTTAAAGGTAGTATCTTTCTTCAAGAGATGCGTGAACGACGGACACTTGTCTGCTAGTTGAGAAATGAACCTTCAGATGGATTGGAGCTTACCTTGTAGGCTTCTTAATTGTTTTAGATTGCCCGATGGAGGGATTTCCATGATTGCCTTGACCTTTGGAGGATCGACCTCTATACCTCTACAAGAGACAATGAAACCCAAGACTTTTCTGGATGTGACACCAAAGATACATTTCTTTGGATTTAGGTGTAGCTTATATTGTTCTAGATGTATAAAGATCTTCTTGAGGATTGTTGGGTGTTCTTCTCTTGTTCTTGATTTTCCTAGAAAATAATCAACATAATCTTCCATTATTATGTGAATGATGTCATAGAAGATGATTGTCATGGTTCATTGGTAAGTTCAACCTGTAGTCTTATGGCCAAAGGGCATGACGTTATAATAGAAAGTGCCCCATGGTGTGGTGAAGGCTATTTTATGTTCATCTTTACGTGTGATCCTGATTTGATTGTATCTAGAGAAGCCATCCATGAGGGAAAGAATCTTGTGCCCTACAGTTAGGTTTACTAACATGTCGATGTTTGGCAAAGGGAAGTCATCCTTGGGGCAAGCTTTGTTGAGATCCCGAAAATCCATCCAGATCATAATATCTCTGATGGGTTTAGCAACTGGCACTATGTTGGAGATCTAATCAGAATAATCGATGGGTCAGATGAATCCTACCTCCAACAACTTTTCCAATTCTTTCTTAACCAATAGAGCCACTTGGGGGTGCATTTTCCAAATCTTTTGTTTGATAGGTTTGGCATCAGGACAAACATCTAGGTGATGTATGACTAAAGTAGGATCAAGGCCTAGCATGTTTGAATATGTCCATACAAAGTTGATGATGCCATCTTTAAGAAGCTTGGTGATGGTATAATATTCATCTACTGATAGTGCTTTGGCTACATAAGTGATTTTGGGATTCTCTTTAGTTCCCAAATTTATTGCTTGTGTTTCTTCAATTAGGATGGATGATCGTTTGAATAGCTGAGTTCCTACAAGGGGAAGATGAATGTCCCCATCTTCTAGCACCTCATCGAGGTTTTCTCTATCAGATGCACCCTTTTTTTTTACTTTTCCAAAGTCACATAGTGCCTCGGGGAGGTTTTCACTAGGTGAACCTTTTTTATTTTGTTTCTTTTTATTTTTGCAGCTAGGGCATTCATCTTCCCCCAATCCCATAAGATGCACATATTGATCCACTGAGGGAAATATGTTGAGAGGTGCACTACCTTGTAGGTCATAGTCAATAAGTTCAAGATGTCTAAGAGATAGGCTAATGGTGCAAATGGGTAGGCACTAAAACATGGAAGGAAGGTCAATGTGATCTACATCATCATATGTGTGTATGATGGATTCCTCCTCGGGTATGTCTTTGAGGGAACCGTTGTCCACACTAACATTGTTAGAGGCACTAGATTATGCCATAGGACCCTTTTTTTTGGATGCACAAAAGCTTCTATTTTCTATCATCTTCCTTGCTCTTCTACACCAAGGTCTCCCCCTGATAGTTGTGTTTTTTCTGCAAACTTAGAAGGCCAAGGATAGACCTCTTGGAAGTATTATTTTAAAGGGGGGGAGGGTTCAGGTTCCTCACAATACACCCACTGGCTGATGTCATCTTCTAGTGTGTCTTACCCTAACCTAGGAGAGCGGAAGGTACTAGACCCTACATTTGGAGCATTGAGGGTGATGGTCTTCTCTTCTTCCTTCGAGATAGACTGAGAAGGTTGGTCGTACATGTGTGGTGAGGGTGGTATAGTTGCCACATTCAATTTTGTGTGCATTTCATATTCACCACACCCCTTATTGATGATCTAGACCTTGGTAATGGTGGAATCAGATGTAGATGATGGAGTGGATGAAGTGGGGGTTAGCGTGTTTGTAGATGGATGGGTCGATGATGTCTGAGGTGCCCCCATTTCTACCCCAAGGCAGTAATGAGAATTGGGAAAGGAAGCTTCTAATGTGCAAAAATATTCAAATGGCCAATGATCAACTTGTATGGTTACTTCCATTCCTTGAAATGTGAATTTTCAGAAATTGCTGATAGGTTGATGGAACGACTTGCATAGAGAAAATCCATGGGTGGCTAAGGAGGATGTTAAATGGAAGATCAAGGTCTAGAACATGACACATAGTATACTGCACAATGGGGCCCACCTGAACAGGAAGGAAAATAGTACCCTCAGAATCTCGTTATGTGTTATCATATGCCTTGATTATGATGAATTGATTTTCTAAGTCAGCTTGGGTGTATGCCACCTATTTTATGAATTTTAACGTGCAAAGATTTAGGGCAGAACCATTATCTACCAAGACCCTTTTTACTTTATGACAATTCACACCAACCTCAAGATGAAGGGGATGATTATGACTTGAGTCAAAGCGGGGCATATCATTTTCACTAAAGCCTAATTGATAGGTCATTGAGAGGTATCCTACCAATTCTTGAAATTGTGTAGAGTCTATGTCGTTGGGAAATTGAGTGTTTTGTAAGGCCTTTTTTAGAATTTCTTGGTGCATGAGAGAAGACTTAAGTAGATCCAAGATAGAAATCTAGGTCGAGGTCTTTCCTAGATGATCAAGAATGTTGTATTGTGAGCTGACAGGTGGTGGCTGAGTAGATGCAGAGACTCTCAAGACTGTGATACGGGTACGGTGGGTGGTGATAACACATTGTGGGTCCTTTCCTTTGATGTGTATCATAGAAACATGTGGTTATGCTTGCTCAATGTGCATGATGAGGCCTTGATAATTGTGAACCCCTAAACTTGCAATTGCACAAAGACAACAAAAATTGTTAGTGTTAGATCAAAATGCATGCAAATATGAAGGATTCCCCATAAAATCCACCTATTTAAGATAATATTAGGAAATGAAGAACAAATTCAAATAACATGAAAGTAAATCCTAATCTAGCCAATAGATTGATGATCCCATGGGGGAATTGGTGCCAATGGACTGTTGCAGTTGGCCCTTTCCCAATTCCTATGTTGCAATGTAGATTGATGAAGAAATGGTCAAATCTCTAAAGAGATTTGAGCATAACCTTGGTGCAAATATGAAAATGTGGTGAGTGCTTGGATGAAATGAGAAAAATTAGTTCTCAATTGGAGAGAGTAACTTTGCATGTGAATTGTGGATGAAGATTGAGGAGAAGAGTCTCTAATTTATAGACTTCAATTTGGAAGAAGTGAGCAAGATTGAGAAATGTGGGACAAAGGATAATCCAATGGCATTGTGCCACTTGTCCACATGTGATTGGATGAGGAATGAGCACATTTTGGCCAATGTGCATGATAAATGCATAAATTTGAATTTGAAATTGTGAGTTGACTTGTTGAAGGGGGAAGAGAAGTGAAGTTAATGTCACTTGGCTCAAGGTCAAGGACATGTAAGAGGTATTGAATGCCTTGTTGGAAGGACCAAGTCCACTTGGCCTTTTTGAATTCAAAAGAGGGAATATTCCCTTTTGATGCTTTGTGAGGGAAAATAGGTAAATTAATAAATCAAAGTAATTGATTTATTGTGCAACTTGCATTCTCTAGAGGATTTTAAGGAGAGAGATTAACTTAATCAATGTTTTGATTAACTTAATGAAGAATTGGGTGATGTGACAATTTAGACTTAGATTTATGAATTAATTTTTGGCAGGAATTGAGAGAGAATGATTTATCAAATAAATGATTTGATTTATTTAATCAAGGAGGAATATGTTAGATTAAATCAAATAAGGTTCGATTTATTTAATTTAATAGGACTTTACAGGTTTTTTAATTAAAAAAAATGATTTATTTAATTAAATAGGGATGCAATGGTTAATTAAATTAATTGATTAATTTAATCATTGAAAGAGGAAGACTTAATCCAATAAATAATGATTTATTAAATTAAGGGGTAGAATGTGATGAAATGCTGAGAAAATGATTTAAGAGGAAACATTGTTAGTAATCGGGATCAGTTGTGCCAAAATGAACTTCTACATTTTCCATGTCTACAATAATTATACAACAATTTTTTGTAACTAATGTTGTTAGTGTTGTTATTTTGATTGTTATTATTGTTGCTAGGCCCGAGATTGGAATTTGATGTACTAGGAGCTTGGTTATGGTTAGGAAAAGCATTCTGATATATTTGTAGTTGAGCATTAGCTGAAGGTGTCGTGTTGGCATCCACATGTATGTCACCCCAATCTATGAGATCCTGGATCTACGGTTTTAGAACTTGACACTTGTTCAATGTATGCCCTTTAATCCTATAAAATTCACAATACTCATTTTCCTTAAACCAGGTTGGTTTGGGCTTGGATTCGTCAAGGGGATTTGTCACAGGATATATGATTGGATAATTATCTTGAAGAATCCTATTAAACATGACACTGAGGGGTTCTCCTAATTGAGTAAACTAACGTTTAATTCCCCCTTGGTTGTTTTGATTAGATTGATGGGGAGGACAAGGTGCTTCTTGTGGCATGGATATGGCATTTGGAATTGACTGCTATGGAGGAGGATATCACAGCTTCTATGAGGAATTAGCCACTTGGACATGTTTGGTGTCTGTGACACCATCATTTACAACATTCTTATTTTTGTTCTGATAATGGGGCTTGTCAACAGATGACTTCTCTTTATCAAAATTGAATATTTTGACTTTGCTTTGGCAATAAGGGCTCTCTCTAGGATAGGACCTTTCTCCACTATTTCTGTGAAGGTTGTGACACAGTGGATTCTAAAATTGTGGGCCATATCTAGATGGGATTTTTTTGACAAACAAGGTGACCATGTCCTTCTCCTTCAGTGGGGATTTCATTTGATTGGCTGAAGCTCACCATCTTTGAAGATAGATTGTAAACGTTTCTCATTCCCACTATTTCTATTTCAGGAGATCTAATGTGTCGATATCCTTCCCCAGAATGAAGGAGAAGTGGGAGACAAACTCTTCTGAAAGTTATGCAAAGGATTTCATAGATTCCTTCTTGAGACCCATAAACCGATCAAGAGTTATTCCCTATAGACTCCTAGGAAACAACCGTATGAGGTAATTGTCATTGTGCATTGTGACTTCTTTACAATGGGCATAAAAATCTTGAAGGTGAGCCTTGGGGTCTTTGGTTCCCTTGTACTGATTGAATTTTGGAATTTAAAAATGTTTTGGGAAAGGTACCAAGGAAATGGAGGGATCAAATAGATAGGGACAAGTGTCCTCAAATTTAAACACTTGTTTGCCCGTCCCTGCGTGTAAATCCTTTAGAATAACTTTCACTTCTTCCAAGTCTTTGTTGATAGGTGTTGCAGGAGTCAGAGTAGGCTGATTGTATGGATGATATTTTTGGTATGATGAGGATGATGCAATAACAGTTGGATTGTAAACGGGTTGAGGAGTATACTGAGGTGTTTTCTGACTTTGATTGATATAAGGGGACTGTGGATTAATGTAAGGTGGATATGAGGATGATAGATTTTGATGGTAAGAGGTGGAAGTTTCTTATTGATAAGGTGGTTGTTATTGATAATAAGAAGTGGATGGGGCACCTTGTCGATATTGTGTAATATTTTGATAGTATGAAGAGGTGGAAGCCCCTTGTTGATATGGTGGTGGTTGTTGATAGTAAGAGGTGGATGGAGCACCCTGCTGATAAGACAGTTGTTACTGAAGATAGGGTGAATTGGATTGGTAACAGTATACAATGGTGGGTTCTTGTGTGACATATGGAGGTGGTTGTGGATTTGATGGATGTTGCTAAGGATGTGTATGTGATTATGAGGGGTTGGTGTAAAGAGGCGGTTGGCATCACAGTGGATTCTGAGAAGCCTAATAGGGTTTGGATTAGGATTGAATGGAGCAATATAGATAGTATGCGTGCTGAACAGATGATAGAGATATTGTGTGAGAGGATTACGTTGCGTTTGTATGGGAATGTGTGTATGATGAGGTGGATGTTTTTGTTGTGGTGGTTGTTGGTAAGATGGGTGAGATGGGATATGTTGCAGTTGTGGTACTACTACAGAAGTGCCATGGGGCGGTTGTTGCGGCTATGATGTAGTTTGCACCACTTGATGTGGTGGTTGCATAGGAATGACAAAATGTTTTTTGAGGAATAGGAAGGTTTTGTTGTGGGATTATGACATTTTGTGGCGAAGGTTGTTGATGAGGTGGTTGGGATGAGGCAATAGTAGCAACACTATGTTGTGGGGGTATTTATGATGGAATATCCCCATGTTGAGGTGGTGCTTGCAATGCAGTGGATTTTTGAGGATTAATGGGAGGTTGCTAGAATGTAGGTGGTGGAAAAATTCCAATGGGTGTAGATCTTGGAGGTGGCATCAATGCAAGGGCATGTGTGACCCCAATATTGATGATGGTGGGAGTGGTGGAGCAGATGGAATGTATGGTAGAATTTCATAGGCATGGGGGTTGTTAGTATCGGGTTGTGTTGTAGAGGCTACAATGGGGAGGCAAGGATAACTTATGAATTGATGTATCATAACATTTCCAAACTCATGGTGATACCAATTCTCTGTAGTTGTACTTCCAAGGATAGATGAGTTCCCTATAACATTTTGTGAAGTTTGTGTATCTATAGGTTTTGGAAGGGTGTGGGCACCGACATATTGTGACACATCAAAATCAGATGGTAGTTTGATTCCTCTAATGATCAAAGTGGTGAGAATATTATCCCTATGCTCATTGAGGAGGCGATCTTGTTGGAAAATTATGCCTCAACGTTTTGGCTTGTTCCCTTCAAACTTGGCTTTTTCCTTCTTGTTTTGGCCTTTACCGCGGTGGCTAAGTCTAGCTTTGGTGGTACCACAATGACTATCCTGGCAGTTATTGCCATACCACAGGCAGTGGGTCCACTCATCGTGGTAGCGCGGTGAGACCGATTGCGGTTGGGTCTGGCGGTTACTGCCACACTACGGAAAATCAAGTGACTGACCGCAGTGGTCATGGTAAGACTTCTAGTAGCCTAGCTAGCAATTATCGACACAGTGTGGACAGTCAAGTGACTGACCGCGGTGGCTGCTATAAGATTGCCAGTGGCTTGGCTGGCAGTTACTGCCTCACCATAGATAGTCAAGTGACTGACCGCGGTGGTCGCATTAAAACTGCCAGCGGTCAGCCAAGACGGCTACCACCTTACCATGGTTTGATCTTGTCAGTGTTGTAGTAGCATGGTGGAGTTGGTTGTAAGTGCAGGTAGTTACCGCCATACTACGAGGTGAGCCAGATGGGTCAGTGGTAGCACGGTGGTGATTTGTGGGCTAGAGCTCGAAGGAGCTCAGATGTCTTACCACAATACCAAGAGGCATGTTGGTCAAGGCTTTGGTAGCATGGTAGGAGCGCGGATGAGCTCAGGGTAGAGTCTGGCCAAGTTGGACTCAGTGACAGTGCGATAGGTGAATGATAGGTTGACATGTGGCAAGTTGACTGCATCTGGTTGGCCAAAGACAAAGAAGGGACAAAGCACGATGAAGACTTGGGTGAGCTTGGGGGAGCTCACTACCATACCGCGACTGGGTCGAATGGACTCGGTAGTAACGCAGTAGAAAGCTAATGGGCTTGGAGCTCGGTTGACTGAGCTTGACCAAGCTGGACCGACAATCAAAGTGCGACAACAAATGAGATGGAAACATGTGGAAGATCTTTATGATATGGTTGGCCGAAGCTTTATTTCTTGATTGTGATTGGGCTACATTATTGAATGGAGGTTGATAGACATGTTTTCACCAGCTTATTTAATGTTGCACGGCTCGATGCATGTTGTTTGAGCAATGCACATTATCAGTGAAGTATGGGTGCTTGTAGGTAGATAATCTAGTTATCTTGATGACCATTGAAGGCTGAACTGGCAGGATAAGTTGGCACAATATATTTATTCTGGTGTTCAGATCGATATAGAATGAGCGATAACAAAGAGAGGCTGAGAGTGTTTGAGTTGTTCAACCGTGAACACTTAGACTCTCGGATTTGGTAAGATGTGAACCTATGAGGCCAAGAGGCTGGATTGACCGTGAGGTGAGCTGTGATAGTCATTTGTGAGGAGCTAAAGGGAATCTACATAGTATGTCATAAGGACATTGTAACTATGTGATGATTCTGATTTGTGTTGCCAGTATTCTTTCTCTAGATGAACAAGATGTAATCTCCTAAAGAGCATAGCTTTGGTTTTGTATTGTAACCATTTTAGATACTGAATAATACATGTGAGTTGAGTGTTTTGGAGGGTGGGTTTTTTTACCCAAAAGGGTTTTCCACACATAGATCTCTGTGTTCATAGTTTTGTCTTTCATTGTTGTTTGATTCATGTTCTTGAATCTATGCTTGTGTTGAATCTGTTATTGCTTTGCCTTAACTTCTCTCAGAGGATCGATGGGGGATCAATTGTGCCTACTTCCAATTTCTGGCATAGCTATTTTGTGTCTTTGTTGTGATTTTTAATTAAAATCACTAAGGCATTGATGTCTTAGATATCTATCTTGATGACATAACCAAATCCTTATCCCCAAACGAGTGGTATCAGAGCTATTAGCTTGTTGCTCGTGATACCAACAAGTGGTATCAGAGCTAGTATCTTTTTGGTCATGATACCAACAAGTGGTATTAGAGCATGTTTGAAGGAGGTCGAGGCTTGACGATACCAACTAGTGGTATCAAAGTCTTCTCCTAGTTACTATAGTTCTGGGTATTTCTCCTATGAAGATTTCTTAGCCTGGAAAGCTTGAGGAAGTCTGGAGAAATCAGTTGGTGATTGATCCTTTGATGAGTGGAAGTGTGTGCTTCATTGATTCAACAAACAATTTTGACAGATGTTGGAGATGACTGGAGTTGGTCATGTTGTGGTAACATGGTCTGAGGCTCCTGGCTCGCAGCAAATGTTCCTAGTGCAAAGGGCGTGAGATGTTCTTGTGATTGTGTTGTAGTGAAGCGTGGTCTCATACTGGGTGTCTGTGTGAGAGGCTCCCTTGTGGTATGGACTTTCTTGTGTTTTTGATTAGCTATGGAGAGTTATGCTTGTGCTGGGTGTTTTCGACTTAGCATTGATGGTAGTTTCTCTAGTGCTCTGATTGCATGGAGGCTATGAAGTGACCTTGGTGGTTTGTAACTTCTGGATAGCCCGACTCTCTCATTTTCTTGTGCATGACTGTGGTCTTGGAACTGGTCTGAAATGGACCTATTATTCCTGTGTGCTTGTGTCTTGCACTTGCATGGTTTCAGATTCATATCTTTAGCTTTGAAGGTTTTGTGTAGATTTCCTAAAAATTCTATGACACATATTCATGTTTCTTTTCTTTTTTCTGGTTAACTGTGATGGTTGTGTGCAGACTCCTGATTCGTCCAGATGAGCAGTGAATATGGAGATGCGTGGGTGTTTTATAAACATTGTGGTTTTGTAGGTTTTACACA
>CM021102.1:117495867-117547485 GCA_007115665.2 Sequoiadendron giganteum
GCTGACCAAACTAATTAGAAACCATCCAATTATCAATCTACATTTAACAACAATGGTGAACCAAAACATAAAGGAGATCATAACACATTGACACCAAGATTTTTACGTGGAAAACCCAAAATGGGAAAAACCAAGGTGAGGATTAGCTCATAATATATTATAACTAGTTATAAGATATCATAGGGCTCATTGCCAAAACTCACTATCATTAGAAAGGCTCACAACCTGTATACAAAAATTGGCTCAATGCCAAGATACAAAAGATGTGGCTCACTACCAAAAATGAATAGTAGAAATGCACCTATATAGTGTTGAATGCAATTCTAGTTATTCTCTAGACTTTTTCTCTAGTTTCTGGTACAAAAAACACTATTAACAACTTCACACCATTACCCTTGTCACCTAGCTTACATATCACATTCACTATCTTTCATCACTTATGCCATCATTGATATATCCGGACATGGCCTAAAAGATATTGTTAGCCCAGAACAAAAGCTTAAAAAAATGTTGTCCAAAGGTTAGGTCAGCTCAAACCTAAGGAAACACACACACATAGAATATATACATTGTTGATCAAAAGAATACCAAATTTCTTTCCAACTGGATCACAAAAGTATGTTGAGAACACTTGTATACATGTAGCTTACATACTTGATCAACATATTATTGAATTTCCTCTTACTACGAAGACTTCTAGACCAAGATACAAATTATATGAATAGTTACCAACCAATGTTGAGAATTGATGACAAGAAAAACAAAGAGTATATTCTTCATTATTCCAAAATCTCCCCTTTGTCATTGATGAAACATGTTCCAAAATAACTTCTGACATATGTACAAAATGAACTATTTTATTTTTCTCCTCTTTATTCTTTTCTTTTTCTTCTCCCCCTTTGACATCAAGGAAAAAGGATAGGGGAACACTTCAAATTTAGGGAGTGAGGGCACCTTGTAATTCTTTGAGAATTACCTCCCAAGTGGGATTTCCATCATCCTAGATGCACTTTTCCCTAGAGAGTTTTATGCAAAGATTCTATTTCGACTAGGCATTCTTCTCCTTCTTCTAGAGTAGATGGGGAAGCATTCATTTTCTCAAGTTTTTTGACCTCCATCAGAGCATGTGATACAACAATATGTCTAGACATGACCTGATTTCCAAGTTGGGTATATTTCCTCATAGCATCTTCCTTCTTCCTCTGTAGGATAAAAATCTTATTTTGTAGATTTTCAATAGAAACCCATCCAACATAGTTTCTATCATCGAAAAACTTATAATCTCTGGAGGTACCAACAAGTTGAGACTCAATTGAGTCCATTAGAGCCATGATACCTTGAGTGGCTTCTGACCATTTAATATAGTAAACAAATAGCATTTGGGCTTCTTCATCACAATATCTTACCTCTTTCAGAGTTTCCAGAGCTTTATCACATGAAATAGTGCACTTATCTTGTAGAAACAACAACCTTTTCTCAAGAAGGTTCAACTCAACTTATTTTGTGGTCTACATCTTAAGATTGGATGTGTATTCTTTAACAGAATCAACAATAAGCTTCAAATTTTCAATTGAGGCTAAGGAGTTGTTAGGAGTAGCACCGGGGGTTGTTTCTTGTAGAGCTTTGATAGCTTCAGTTATTAGCCCATTGCATTTTTTATACAAATCTGAAGCTTCCTGTGTGATAGAGTTGATGAAAGTGTTACATAGTTTCATTCTATCACAAGGTGTATTTTTTGTCAAATCCACAAAACCTAGATGAGATGGCAGCTTGACTAGTTGAGGAGGAAGCATAGGTTGGATTAAATTTTGTCTTGAAAGAAGACCTTTGAGAGTACTTCCAGATGATTCTCTGGATAACTTTGATGATTCAAGACCTTTGAGAGTTTCACCTTCAGATGGAACGATTTCCTTATCTTATTTTTCCTCCTTTTCCTCATCTTCTTTTTCCTATTCATTTCCATCATCGGATGGCTTTCTATTTTCTTTCTCTCTTCTATCTTCGTCATCCTTATCTTTATTTCCTTCATTTTCATCCATTTTTTCTTATTCTCTATCCCTAGAGGATTCTTGATGTTCTTGATGTTCTTGATGTTCTCCTCTATTTTCACCGGATTGATCCTTATGATGATCTTCAGACCTCTTACTTCTAGTTTCATATGTTTCCACTTAAGGGGTAGGTTTTTTTGGAATACTAAGTGTCTCATCATAAATTTCCAAAATAGGATTGTCCATTACTTATATAGCTATAATAGGTTCCTGAGTTTGAGCAGTGTGAGATGAAGAACCGGTTCTTTATCCCATAGCTCCTTGCTATTTGTTTAATCACATAATGAGTTTCTTTCCTTACTTTTTCAACATAATCTTCTTCCTTAGTCATTAACATGTTGACTCTTTTCTTGACTCTGAACAATGTATAACATTCTTTCAACATATTTGTGGCTTCTATCTCTGACTGAGTGGAGCTAATAGATTTTACAACTTCTCTTCTTATCTTGTCTTCGACTTTCAATGCTTCCTTCCTTCTAAGTACTAACTCTTTCTGCACATTTTTAGTGAATTTTGTTCATATGGTGTCCATGTTTATGTTTCCAATAACAATGTATTGAGTAAAGTTATTTAAGATGGTTTCTTTTCCTTCATCATATAACTTAGCAGTGGTCATGAGTTCATTATCAATCAAATTATTTACTAAAGTGTTGATAATTAAGGGTGAATGATTCCTAATTGGAGGAGAACTAGACATGGTTTCCACTTGGTCAGTTGATCCTTCTTCATTCTTCTTTGTATGCACATGAATGTGGTAGGATTCTTCCTCTATTTTTGTCTCCTCATCAGTGGATATATCTACACCAATTTTGAATCCTTCATCGGAGGTACTACTTCTTCTTCTCCTTTTCAGTTGATCCTCCTCTTCAAGACCAAGCTCAATTTCTTCTTCAACAACATCACTCAAATTCCTTTTCCAATTAGCTTTTTCCTTTACTCTTCTTCTTTCTAAGGTGGTAGATGATGTAGTAGCAGGTGTGCTATTTCTCTTGGATGCCCTAGTACTCAGGCTAGTATGAGTAGCAACATCTGTAAACATAAGGATGCTTTGTTATTTTCTTTTCCCTTTCACATATTTGGTTTACTGGGTGCAGCAGAGTTGTAAATGGCTATTGGTGTAGCACCAGAAGATAGCCTTCCTAATTTTATGGGTCCGAGGGGTAGATCCACAGACTTATCTTTGCTTTTGTCAAGGACCTCCTTCAACAATTATATTTCATCCCTAGTGTATGCTATGTCTTGGAAGAAGGATTCAAGTTTCTTTCTTCATTTAGGTGCAGAGGCTTATAGATGAATTTCATTAGACTTCTCCTCATATGTACCCAATCTAGGTAGAGAGGGGTGCATAGGGTTGGCCAACAGAATCTCAATGTATCCTTCTACTAGCTTCTCTTTAATCTCATACCCCAGTGGTTCAATCCAATTAATTTTGGGTTCTACTACTTCAATGATGCATTCATTAGTAGACACAAGAAAGGTTATCTCCTTTTCATACTTTTTCACTAGACTTCTTGGAATCCTATCTCTTTCTTGCATTTCATTATGAAAAACTGCAAAGAAGGTAGTTAGGGCATTGTTTTGTGCCCTAAAATATCCTATAATACAAAGATAATCACTAATGTGATGAGAAAATGGTCTGGTGTTATCCAATATTATAGTCTTTCTTCTAGGTAGTTCCGTTAAAAAGTAAAATAATAGGTAGACAACAAGAGTGCCAAATTTAAAGACATGTCTCTTTTTCTTTTTCATACTCATATTTTCCATAAGTTACAGTATTAGTAGCTCACAAAGATCAAAATCCTTTCCATTCACCGCCATTTCATAGGTTGTTTGAATCACCGTGGCTGATATAGAGTTCGCTCTATTTGTGAAGTAGATTTTCTATCCAATCATAATGGCAGCGTAATTGATAGTGGGGTTTGTAATAAATTTTGTAGTTAGGGCTCTTCCATCAAACTTGGCACCAGTTAACCTTGTGACCTCATCATTTTTCACTACTTTCGGGACTAGAATGCCACCAGTGTCACAAAGGCCAATAATTGCATGAATTTCCTCCTTGTTGATAATACCTCTCATTTACCCACACAATATTGTTGTGAACCCTACTTAGGGCCATTCTACAAAATTTTCCATCACTTTCACTGGGAAAATTTGGAAACCAGTTCCAAACACTCAACTTCATCTGAACAGGGCTTTCATACTTAGTTTTTAGTAATAAATCATCAGTCAACTCACTATCCCACAAATTCTTCAGCTCTTGGTGATCAAATAAGTTGACCTTCCCACGAATATATAGTCTTGGGTCTTCGATGGGTAGTACATTACTCGAAATGTGTGATAATGCACCCATTGGATTATTTTTGTACACCTTCCATAAACATCTTCTGAATTTTGGTTGAGGCCTCTCAAAAATTTCCATGATAGTGGGGGTGGCCATATTTCTCACAACAAACTTAAATGAAAAAGATTCTGCAATTGAAAAAACATGGAATTCAGATGACAGAGAATACCTTTAAGCCTGGGAACTAGAGTTTCAAGGTACAATACTTGGAGTCGCTTCTCTCTTGCTTCAGCTTGAACAACTTCTCCCAATTTTGTACAAATGTGCTTTTCTTAACCTTAGTAGATCACTTTATTATTTATAATTTTTCCCTAATTTAGCATTTATTACTTTTCTGCTTTAAATTTGTTTACTACTTTGCTACATACCTTGTAGACTAGAAAGAGCTCCACAAATTCTTTGTTATACATGATTTATGCCAGAATTTTCTTCAATACCACAAGAATAGAGGTTTATATCACATGCCTCTGTGTCATCACAAGGCACCTCATAAATTGGGGCCTTGATAGATTTTTTTGTGTCTAATCCCCCTAACTCCATTACTGGTTTTAGTCCATAGGAGGAATATATGCACCAAATGTAGACATAGGATCATTTGGTTTATCCTTATCCTTAGGTTTTTCCTTATTTCTCCAAATCCCTGCCATTTTTTTCTTGACTTCTTTGGGATTCACCTTGCTCATGGGCTTGTTCTTTTGATCTAGATTTGGTTTATTCCTAATATTGTTCTTACAAAATCTTGAGATGTGTCCTAGTTTGTTGCAAGAGTGGCATATGACATATCTTTGATCAAACTAGTTTGTGTTCATCCTTGTCTTGCACTGATTAGCCTTGTGTCCAAAAAGATTTCATGTGTAACAATATCCGTGAAAGGAATGAATTCTTCTACCGCTATTAAATCTTTTCATCATTATCTGACTTCTACATTCGGTAGTTTTATGTCCAAACTTGTTGCAAGCATAACAACGTCCACTAGAGAATCCAGCATTCTGACTCATTCTATTTTGGTTCAACATACTTCTACATTTTGTTGCTCTATGTTCAAATTTATTGTATGAGTAACAAAATCCAATAAAATATGGATATCTTTGAGCATTAGGCTATCGGACGCGAACCCTTCCAATATTGATTCTTCGGCTCTTGCTTTGATAGGAATTTCTTTGTGGTTTCCTCTAATTGTTGTAGATCGCTTTTCTTTTTGAGCTTTGTCCTTCTTTGAGTCCTAAGATGCCTTTATCCTTTGTAGTTGAGATGAAATTAATTCATCAAGCATTGTGGAACTTGTCTTGAATATTTCTTCATGTGCTTTTGATTTTTCCAGATCATCCCTTAAGATTTCTACTTCTTGTTCAAGCTTCATATGTTCATTACTTTTATTTTGAATCTCAGCTTTTTGGCATTCCTTAATTCACTTACTTTCTTCTATTTCTACTTTAAGTCTGATAATATCCTCATTAGACTTCTTCAACTGATCACTAACTTCTCTATGTCTATCTTTACATTTTTTAGTCTATTCTCTCAACTTTCTGATACACTCATTTTCTTCTTTCAGATTCCCTTTCAGAGTTTCCTTTTCATCCTCACTTTTGTTTAATTCCTTGAGAGCAGCATTGATCTCTTCAAATATGTAATTTTCATTTAGATGACCAGAATGATAATTTCCAGCCATGTTTTCAATTTTCAGGATCTTCCTCAAGCTGTCAGAATTCTTTCGAGGAAGCAAGCTCTGATACCAATTGTTGAATATCTAGAATACTGAGAGGGGGGTGAATCAGTATTCAGTTAACCAAATTAATTAGCAACCATCCAATTATCAATCTACATTTAACAATAATGGTGAACCAAAACATAAAGGAGATCATAACACATTAACACCAATATTTTACTTGGAAAACTTAGAATGGGAAAGACCATGGTGAGGATTAGCTCACAATATATTATAACCAGTTATAAGATATTATAGGGCTCACTGCTAGAACTCACTATACTTAGAAAGGCTCACAACTTGTATACAAAAAGTGGCTCAATGCCAAGATACAAAATATGTGGCTCACTGCCAAAAATGAATAGTAGAAGTGTACCTACATAGTGTTGAATGTAGTTCTAGTTATGCTCTAGAACTTTTCTCTGGTTGTTAGTACATAAAACACTATTAATAGTTTCACACCATTACCCTTCTCACCTAGCTTACATATCACATTCACTATATTTCATCACTTATGCCATTATAGATATATACAGACATGGCCTAAAAGATATTGTCAGCCCATAACAAAAACTTCAAAATGTGTTGTCCAAAGGTTAGGTCATCCTAGACCTAAGTAAACACACACACATAGAAGATATACATTCTCAGCCAAAAGAATACCGAAGTTTTGTCCAACTGGATCTCAAAAGTATGCTAATAACAATTTTATACTTGTAGCTTACATACTTGATCAACATATTATTGAATTTCCTCTTACGATGAAGACTTTCAGACAAAGATATAGATTCTATGAATAGTTACCAACCAATGTTGGCATCAATTACAACCAAAATGGAGGGAACCTTCTTCATTCTTCCAACAAAAACATAGCATTAAGGCCTGATGATATAACAATTTATGGTATCTTGAAGGTTGAGGTACAAACAAGGCCTTTTGTCACTAACAACATTCAAAATTGGTAGGTGTTCAATGATGATGAAGATATATTGAATTTCTTGCATTGTATAGATCAGTATGAAAGTTAGGAGATAGACTTGAGATATTTTGTGGTCATTGATGGAAAAGAAATAGTATTTGGAAATCAAGTATTCCAACTCAAGACTAACAAAATAACTAAGGGTCTTGTTGCTTTGGAAAGGGTTTTTGATGGTCCTAATAAAGGTATTGTTAAGAAAAATTCAAAATATTAAGATGACTTGGAAGAAGTAAATTTGGGGACTAGAAATGCTCCAAATAAAGTTTATGTGAGGAAGAAAATGAAACCCTAGATCAAATCAATGTTGATTTCTTTATTGAGAAAATATAGGGATGTATTTTCCTAGTCTTATGATGACCTGAAGGCATAGAAAGAAGAGTTGTTTCAGCATGAGATACCTCTCAAACTAGATGCAAAGCCCTTCAACTAGAAACAAAGACCAATAAACCCAACATTGGCACCCAAAATGCAAGAAGAACTAATTATGTTAAGGGATGGTGGAATTATAAAGCCCATCAGTTATTCCACTTGGGTGTCCAATCCTGTACCTATTAGAAAGAAGAATAGTGATATTAGATTGTGTGTAGATTTCATAAACCTTCATCTATCATCATTGAAAGATAATTACCCATTTCCAAACATGGAGGCAATGCTACAAAAGTTCATTGGTAGTGATTTAATGTCTATGATGGATGGTTTATTAGGGTATAAGCAAGTGAAATTCAAGGAGTCTAAGTAATACAAAACAACATTTACAAATCCTTGGGCTACTTATGCCTATATCAACATGCGTTTTGGCCTAACAAATGTTGGTGCTACCTTTCAAAGAGCTATGGATGTAGCTTTATCTGACTTTATTGAAATATTTATGGTATTATATCAAGATGATCTTACTGCATACTCCAAGAAAGAATAGGATCATTGTATGTGCTTGGAAAAAAATTCAACATAGCATTGTAGTATGGGATTTCTCTAAATCCCAAGAAATGTGATTTTGCGGTCATAGAAGGAATTTTTTTGGGAAATATAGTGTCCAAACAAGGTGTCAAAACTGACCCCGAAAGAGTTGTTTCCATTGATGAAATACCACAACCCAAAAATGTGAAGGGAAATCAATTATTCTTCAGACAAATTTATTTATTGAGAAGGTTTGTGATGAACTTTGCAAAGATCACAAGACCAATTTCAAGAATGTTGAAAAGGGATGAGAAGATAACATGGAGTGAGGAGCCAAGCATAGCTTTCAATCATATCAAACAAGCTATAAAACAAGCCATAGTTTTGAAATCCCTTGATTTTGCAAAAAAATTCTGGATTTTCTCCTTTGCTTCTTTTCACACAATTTTTGTATTATTGTACAAAAATGATGAAGGCTATGAATAGTGTATTGCATTTTTTGGTAAGTAATTGCAAGTAGCTGAGATAAAGTAGGACATGATTGAAAAATAAGCTTATGACTTGGTGAACGCAGTGAAAAAATTCAGGTCATAAATAGATGGTGCAACAATTGTGGCTTATGTTTCAAGTGTTGTAGTCAAGGATATCTTTACACAGCAGGAAGTCACTTGAAGGAGATGCAGGTGGATTAATAGAATACAAGAGTTCAAAATTTATATTCAAATTGCTAAACTGGTTAGTGGACAAGGATTGGCCAAATTAATGGTAGAGACAAACCTAGAGGCCAATTAGGTAAACAATGTTGATTATGTAGATGTCTCACCTATTTGTGATATGTAGACTGTAGGATGGTACAAAGATATTGTATATTATTTGCATAATATGTCATTCCCTGAGGGCATGACTGATAATAAAAAAAGAACATTGAATTTACAGGCAATAAAATATGTATCTATTGCACTAGTACAAAAACAACAATAAACTACTAAAAACTACCTATAAATGATTGGACTTGGTCACGTGACCATTAGTAGTTTATTGCCAGTCATATATAATGCAAAAAAATTGATGACTAAACCATTTTTAGTCATTTATTGGTTGTTTTGATAGATCGATTTAGTAGTATATTTAGTCATTCATTGTTGTAATCTGGTCACTTATTTAGTCATTTTTTCCACTGATATATTTAGTCGTTGATTTAGTCATTGATTGTTGTAATCTGGTCACTTATTTAGTCATTTTTTATTCACTGATATATTTAACTGGTCACTTATTTAGTTGTTGATTTATTCATTGATTGATGTAATATGGTCACTTATTTAGTCATTTTGTATTCGTTGATATATTTAGTCATTTTGTATTCGCTGATATATTTAGTCATTGATTGTTGTTAACTTGCCACTTATTTAGGTTTTTTTATTCACTGATTTTTGTGCATTGGTAGTGTATTTATTCATTAATTTTAATCATTATTTTGATCAATTTGGTAGTATATTTAGTCATTTTTATTCACTAATTTCACTGGTCATATTTCTAGTCATATTTATTCACTTTTCACTATTTTTTGTCAATTGGTAGTATATTTAGTCAATTTAATTATTAATTGATGTCACTTACTAGTATATTTAGTAATTTTAATTTACTGATATTTGAGGATTTAATCATAGAACACATAAATACACAACAATCATCAATTGCACATAATAAGACAGTCATTGAGAAGGAAAAATCAGTGAACTTTTGATGCAGTTGCATCCTTGGTTCTTGGAAATCTTGCATCAACCAAAAAAATATTTTCATCCATTTTTGTTCCTGTTATGTTCTTGTTCTTGTTCCAGTTGGTAGATCTGGTGTTTCTTCATGTTTTCTCACTAGATCTTGCGTACCTATGGTTTCACTGTGGACATATTCAATTGCCTTATTCCAAGTTTTTAGCTCGATTAGATCTTTTTCTGAAAGTTTATCGTTTCCAAAGTATGTGATAGTTTTTGGAACTAGCCCCAAAATAATTTCAAAACC
The DNA here is from genome assembly GCA_007115665.2 of Sequoiadendron giganteum. Classification (NCBI taxonomy): domain Eukaryota; kingdom Viridiplantae; phylum Streptophyta; class Pinopsida; order Cupressales; family Cupressaceae; genus Sequoiadendron; species Sequoiadendron giganteum. The sequence continues at coordinate 117,505,857 of CM021102.1, forward strand.
TAATGGCTAGTTGGATCAATCACATATCTTTCCTATTACTTGTGGATCCTCACTGTGTGTTTAGATTTGTTCTATGGAGTGTTACTGATCTTACACTTAGGTCCACACTTCATCATGTGCATCTACCGTGGAAGAATTTTAGATTTGAGGCCGACCTTCTCTTGCACATGTTACATTTTTCTTCATCAAAGATTGTAATGATCTTGGTCGACGTGGATGTTTCTAGACTCATGGATATGATATAAAGGTTGTAATGAATCATTATATTGATAGCAGAGATCCATGAAGTAGAATAGAATGTATATAGAGTTCGATCTATAGTTTTTCGCTCGCATGTATGAGCATTGTATTTTGAGCATCTTGTAATCAAGCTTGTGATCCAAATTTGTACGCCCAAATGTGGTCGACTATATGTAATTTAATTTCATGATAATAAGAATGTTCTAATATGCATTTTCCTCTAGATTGTGTGTTGCTTCTATTGTGTTACTATAGTTGCACGGCCCAAATAGTTCTCTTTGAGGACCCTCCTACCATGATGACATCAAACTGGTATCAGAGTGAGATTCATTCCTTGCGAGATTGTCAGAGCTTGTGCAGTCTTGTCAAGGATTTGTGGTGGGTGGAAGACTGAGGATCCGACCTAAAACTACAAAAGAATTGTGTAAGGATGGTGAGACGAAGGAATGGTAGAGAAAATGGAGCACGTGGAAATGCAGACCCTGCCATAATGGAGATTTTGAGAGGAATTGTTGGTAGATTGGAAGCAGTTGAAATGGCCCAGAGGAGAGGTTGACCAGTTGATGATGTGAGTGATGAAGAAGTAGAAGAACAAGAAGAAGTTGCAAGAGAAGAGAAACCTGGCCTTGATCAAGGAGAAGAGAGGTTCATAAGAGCCCTAACCAGAGTAAACACTAAGCCACATTTTAATCCACCGAATTATAATGGTAACTGGTAAGTTGGATTTAGATGAATTGTTGGATTGGATAACAGAGATGGAAAAGTACTTTGCTTTTGATGGTATCCCAGAAGATAAGACAGTGATTTTTTCTTGTACAAAGTTGAGAGGACATGCATCCCTTTGGTGGGAACATTTGCAAATAGATACACAAAGGAAAGGAAAGGAGAAGATAAGATCATGGGATCGGATGGTGAATAAGCTGAAGACAAAGTTCATGCCTACTGACTATCAAATCAGTTTGTTCAAGAAGTTGTAGAATCTGAAACAGAAGGAATCAAGTGTGACGGAGTATACCGAGGAGTTCTATAAGTTGAACATCAGATCTAGACATTCAGAGGATGAGATTGAAGAAGTAGCTAGATATGTAAATGGTTTGAGGTCTTCTATACAAGATGAAATTAGTTGATTAAGTTGTTAAGTGTGAAAGAATCATATCAGAGTGCCCTAAAAGCAGAAGAGAAGTTAAACAAAATACATGAGCAGAGATAGAGAGAAAGAGGTGGAAGATTTAAGAGAGGGAGAATTTTTATTGGAGGAGGAAGAGGATATTTTCCAGATTAGAACAAAGATAAATAGGTCAATAAGAATGAGAATTCATACTGAAGAGATGATGGAAAATCTTATAGAAGAGGAGGATATGGTAGTTATAGAAATGAGGGATATAGAAAAGATGACAAAGGACAGGAGAAAAGAGTATTCAGGGGAACTTGTTTTAAATGTGGTGGAGAAGGACATAGATCCTTTGAATGCAAACAAGGAGAGACAAGTAGAAATATTGAGAACAATAGAAGGACAACCTTTATTGAGAAGAATCATGTTGGATCACCTAATCACCTAGAAGAAGGAGAAGTGTTGATAAATAGGAGAGTATTTTGTCAAAGTGAATTGGAGAAGGAACCATTGTAGAAAAAGAATTTGTTTAGGACCAGATGCAAGGCAGCTGAAAAGTGTTGCAAAGTGATCATTGATAGTGGAAGCTTGGAGAACCTGGCTTCTGAAGAAATAGCGACCAAATTGAAATTGGAAAGATTGAAACACCTCAAACCCTATCAAATAGCTTGGATTCAAGATGAGCATAAGATATTGGTAAGTGAACAATGATTGATGAAATTGAAGATAGGAAATTATCATGATGAAGTTTTGTGTGATATTATGCCTATGGATGTGATGGGGCCTTTTAAATTTTGAAGGAAGGAGGCTAGGGTTTTCGGGTTGAAAGTTACCCAGGGTGCTGTGAATTATCAAATTTTTTTTTGAAACCCTCTTGTTATGTTTCAATGATGACTTGCTACCAAGGGTAACTGGTCACTTAAGTGATCCACTTGAGCCCTTTCCTCTATGCTCTTACCAGCCCCTTTCACCTAGCCTGTCGATCTTTTTTCCTTCATCGGGGTTTAAAATTTATAATGCCAAGGGTTGTACCAGCCGGTCCCACCTAAATATTCTAATGTCTGTGCATGTTGTTTGGTTGACCATCCAATCATGGGTTTTGATCTGGACTATTTCTCACAAACCTCATAGGTTTTCCTACTGATGTCACTAGGAGGTGTGAGGTCTATGAGATGCCACCATCTAGAATGTACGGAGAGGCAAGGTGTTTTCTCGAGGTTCCAGCGATGATAATTGGCCATCTTTTCATCAACAAGGTTTTTAATTACGAGGTTAATAATAGTTCTCCCTCTTAGACCTCGCACAAGCATAGAAAATGTCTCAAAAGTATCACGAGGTCTATGAAAGGGCAACATGTGGCCTGGTTCTTAGAGTGATGGGGCTAAATGGGACCCACTATCTAGTTGCAACCTATTGTTTTCATGGGTTTTGATTGGTTGTGGTTTTTCAAGGAGCTGAGGCAAATTTTCAATGCTCGATTGACTCAATCAGAGTTGTCAGACTTGCCAAGTTCGTTCAACATCAACGGTACAGTTTCAAAGAAATTACTGATCATTTGTGTGACGAGCTTTCACACTCTGAAGCTTATTTTATTTAATGGCTCAAGCGTTCAGAGGATTTTCTCTTGATTTTCTCTAGCATGCGAACAATGCCCTTCTGATAAAAGCAATTATGGTGGCTATGTCAGCCACTTATGGCTCAAATACTTGTTTTGAATTCAAGCAATTAATATCCCTCACACCAATTCACTCTATAAATGCTTGCTAAAGTGACCCAGTGTTATCATTATATTTTTTGAGTTGTTTTGTTTGCAGGTGGTGGTTATTCTCCTATTTTCTATGAAGATATGGATAAATATATAGGGTGCAAGAGTGCCTGCATAGGATCCAAGAGGTCACTAATTAAGGAGTGACATGCTCCCAGAACACCTGAGGTCACTACTAAGAGTGCTCGAAAAAGGCCAGAGTGTTGTGCATCCCATGTGTTAATTTCATTAGATTCTAATGATAACGGGTATGAGACTGACTTGGATTACTGGTGTTACTTGGCAGCTTTGACCGAGCTCATGGGAGTGAACAAGGAGGTCCTTGCAGTCAAACCAATAACTGCACTAGTATCGGGCCAAGTTGTGGGATGCGACGTTGGTGTGGCTGGAGGAATGAAGGCGGTTCCTCTTTTGACTGAGGCGAGAACTCGGAGTGATCACTTGTACCAGGGCCATGTGTCTACTTAGAGGTTGCTAGTGTTGGGTCTATTGCATGGTGTTTTTTTTTGGTGTTCCATCTTGTTGATGTGGACGTGCACGTGCCTGACATGCTTTTTTTTTTTTCTCTGACTGGTTACTATGTAAACATTTTTTGATTCCTCGGATCATGCACCTTGTTATCCAATGATGAGGAATGTGAATTCGAATTTCATTCTAAATGAAATTCAATTTTGAAATTACCAATGTAGCCTAATGCTTTGTTGCTCTCCTATCTTATAAAGGATATTTCATGGCTCATTGTTGAGGTCAAGATTTTGGATCCATAAGGTTCTGAGTATGTACAACTAGTTTTACTATAGGATTTTGAAGGTACTATTTAAGAAATCATTTTGGGTCGGGAATAGTATGAAATAAGTATGCTATACTTTTGTAATTACGAATATCGAAAGAAATCTAAAAGAATTAAGACAATTTTCTCTCCTGTGTATGTGTCCTGGATTATGAATGGATTTATCAAGCGTTTGTTCATTCAGTTTCAATGGTGTATTTGAAAGTGTAACTTTTTCTCTTGCTTTAACTTAATGAGTTAATCAAATGCTTGAAAAAAAATTGCATGTTTATGGTCATATGCTCAGGATTCACTAAGGAGTGTTGTTTTAATTTACTGAAAGATCTCATAGTAGAAAAGCATTATGGTGATAAGTTCATAATATCTTAATTATGTTTTATATGACTCCCACCCAATGAATGAGGCACTGGATAGTGTTGGTAAAATTCTTTCAGGTGTAGGACTATGGCTCTAAGCATGGTGATTCAATATCTGAACATTTTAACAAATATCAAATGCTATCTCTTTTGAGATATAAATCTTATGATAATTTTCAGTCTATTTGCTTTGGGACATTTGTTATTATTCTTAGGTTTTTCCACAACCAAGGTAATTTTTGTCTGATTGCGTGTGTGGGGACTGCATCTATAAGAAGAAGTGTTCTTATCAGTCATAGAAAAATCTTATGAGCACATGAAGGTTTACCCACCTTGGTCTCACAGAGCCAAAAGTGTAGGAGATGTTAGTATTTGACTAGATTTCATTAGTTGGCCACTAGCCTTTGTAGTTCTTTATAATAGAGGTTAACTACCTCTTAGAGAATTACAAATCCTATGTGGAAAAAATCAGCAACAGAATGGCAACTTCGTTGGGGAAGATTCTGAATCTCCAATTGTAGACAGTTATAGTCATATTATTGTTTGTCATTCTGAATTTGTTCAAGTTTTAAAGGATTTTATTCCTTGAAAAGAATTTGTTGTAATGAACCTAAAAATCCTATGATCTATGGTATCCTATTGGCAAAGGATTCAGGAGTTCTGGAATCATTAGATGAATGGTGGTTTTATTGGGGAGAACTTTTGAGAAATTTAAAAGAAAAAGAGAAACAAAGAACCACAGGGGTTGAAGGTTGCTATCTAGAATCTGTTGTTAAGTGAATTTGAAAGTTAAATTTTGGATGGTAATGGATTGTGGTTTTGATGGAGATTGGTAGTGGTATGCTACAACTTTGTTGTGGGTAAAAACCCATAATCTGACAAGCTTCGAAAGGGATTTCATATTTCTTTTAATATAATCCTCTATTGAAGAGGTGGCGACTCTGTCTGAAGAACCAGTTGATGAATGTAGAAACAGTCCTAGATCTGTGATATTTATAGTCAGGAAGAAGAATTTAATACATGCTGCCAAAACAAAAATTACCAGGGATTTGATCAAAACTAAACAGTTCACTATTTTTAATTATGATGGGTGTTTGTAATTAACGATGTAGATGGTTCCAAACTAGATGTCTAGCATCAAGAAAGGAACAATTATTAGTTTTTCCATACTTTTGATGATGCAATATGTATAAGGTCATATGAAATAATGTTTATGTTGCATGATATCTTGAAGAGCAAGGAATACTATTTGTAGTCACTAACGGAATCATGGTTGTGATAGTAAATAATATGTCTAATAAATATATACTGTTGATAAAATTTTAAATGGGTATAAGTGATTTCCCATATGTAAAAATAGACATAACTATGCAAAGAAAACAAGTTGCATTGAGCCCTTCGGGATGTTTTGTAACTCAAAGGTATATGCCTTTTACTTTCAGTGGTATCAGTGGTTACCCTAATCCAATTCCTAAGAAGATTAGGAAGTATTTGCCTAAATATACAAGGCAAAGTGCAGAATCAACCTCTAAGAATTTACAACATTTTGTAGATGTAATGTGGGATTATGAAGTCAATCATGAGGATGTTGTCATGAAGCTTTTTGTGTAATCCTTGAAGGGTGATGTTAGGGATTGGTTTTCCTATTTACCTGCCTATTCTATTAACTCATGGAATCAATTGGTGAACAAGTAAATCCCAACATATTAAGAAAAGGTTTTATGGGAATTCACATAAAAGAAGAGGAGCTAATCCCATATTTTAATCTCAGGTTTTCAAAATCTTTAAGAGAAATCCCTAAAGAAATGCGACCGAGTGAGGCCGAATGCTTAGTTGTATATCTTGGTGCTTTTGACAAAAGGATGGGTTACTTATAAGAGATAAAGAACCTACAAACATGTACCATGCATATCAAATGGCTATGGAAATTGAAAACAATATGAAATACTCAATGCTGAAGGGGTATCTTGCTACAAGTATTGATTACCCTAGCTTACCTAATACTAGTAAAATGTCAGAGGAAGTTACTCAGAGCACTGATTATGATAAGGGTATTTTTAAAACTATTATTTCTTCACCATTGCAGTGTGATAATAATGAGATCCAAGTTGAAAGCTAGTCTAGTTTGAATGATGCTGATCAAACTTCTCTTGTACCAGAATTGTATGAAATGAAGAGGCAAGAGAGGGAATCACCATATGAGTTTTTCTTGAGATTTTTAGAAGTCTTGATACAAATTCCTAGAAGTCATAGACCTAATGACTATGAATGCATTGATTTATTTTGTGAACTTTATGAACCGAGGTTAAGTGCTTTGCTAGAAGAATTAAAACCTGCTAATTTGGCCCAAGTCATTAAGTGGATAGAAATTGCAGAATCAACCAAGAATGTACCTACACAAAATGAATACAATGCTTTCCCTTTTGAAGAAAGTTGGATAAATACAAAGGAATTTGAGGGGAAAAATAATGTAGGATTATGTGAGACACCTATTGTTTCTCCTAATCTTGATTGTAATTCTCATGTCACTAAGATTTTGTTACAGGCCAGTGATTGTGATTTCAAAGGTAGTGATTACAGTACTAAGGATGGAACTAGGCTTGTCTTTTCACCAGAGTTGTATGGAAATGTAGAACCTCATGTTCTTACTTGTTCCCGAGTGAAGGAACAATTTTCAAATGATAAATATTTAGAGTATACTCCGAGTATACTGGCAATGGAACAAGCCTATTGTATAAATGTTGAGGAATTTGAGGAAAATGAAGTATGTGATCAAAGGAATAGTACTGAAGACAAGCAACATATTAATGAAAATATTGGTACTATTGTTTTCCTTGACTGCTTATGTGAAGTTGAGATGGATATGTTGTTACCTTCTGATATTGATATTGCCAGTGAAAAGTTTTCAACTTGTGCCAAAAGTTTCACTTATAAATTAACACATACAGTAGGTAATGTTGAGTACAAGGAGGCCAGTGCATATTACTCTTTCTCTTTTGACTAGTTTGAAATTGATGTATTTGACTCTGTCTTTAAGGGTTTTTATTTAAGAATAAATGAAGAAATACAGGGGAAGGTGTACATTAAGAGGCCTAAAATGAATGTGTTTACACATTCCCTAGAGAATGATGTAACTAGTACTATAGACATTTGTGATGCTAGGATGTATCCCAAATTGATGGAATTCAAGTGTTGGAAACCAAACTTATGTGGGAAATTCCAAGGTGGGGATTCCTCGAGTTGTGTATCACCTATGTTGAGCAATAGAAGTATGGATAATATGCACATAGTTTTATATGAAAAAATTTTAGTTTGATGTGCAAATTGATGATGATGCCAGAATGTGTAATGTTGTAGACTAGGTAAGTTATGAATGTTTCCACTTCTCAGTTCAATTGGGCCAGCATCTTATGAGTTATGACCAGGGGCAGAGTAAGGTGAAATGTTATCATGGTCATATATTGCTTTTAAATTTTTGGACAGGACATGGACTGAATTGATGTAGGGGAGTATAAATAAACAGTATGATACTTCCAGACATATTGATTATCCTATTATTTTTGAAGCATCAAAGTGTAAATTTTGTAGACCTTGTTTACTCCAAGTGATAGAGAATTTTGTTTTTGACAGGGGAAAATTTTGATTTCTCTTGTCAGGTGGTCTGCGGCCACCAATTTGGTAGTGCACAAGTCCAATTGACAAAGCAAGGTGAAATATTTGTCAAGGCACTTGCGTAATTCAAGAGTCTGGTCTGTGAAACCAGAGATTTTGGATTCTTGTTATGCCCGCAAGGGGCATACATCCCCAGTCAGAGCCACTAATGGGGCTTTTAAATTTTGAAGGAAGGAGGCTAGGGTTTTTAGGTTTAAAGTTACCCAAGGTGTTGTCAATTATCAAATTTTGAAACCCTCTTGTTATGTTTCAATGGTGACTTGCTATCGAGGGTAACCAGCCACTTAAGTGATCTGGTTGAGCCCTTTCCTCTGTGCTCTTACCAGCCCCTTTCACCCAGCCTGTCAGTCTTTTTTCTGTCACCAGGGCTTAAAATTTTATAATGCCAAGGGTTGTATCGGCTGGTCCCACCTGAATATTCTAATGTCTGTGCATGTTGTTTGGTTAACCGTTCGATCACAGGTTTTGATCTGGACCATTTCTTGCAAACCTCATAGGTTTTCCTACTGATGTCACTAAGAGGTGTGAGGTCTATGAGATGCCGCCATCTGGCATGTACGGAGGGGCGAGGTGTTTTTCGAAGGTGCCAACAATGATAAGGGGCCATCTTTTCATCAGCAAGGGTTTTAATTATGGGGTTAATAATAATTATCCCTCGCAAACCTCGCACGAGCATAGAAAATGTCTCAAAAGTGTCGCGAGGTCTGTGAAAGGGAAAAACGTGGCCTGGTTATTGGAGTGATCAGGCTAAATGCGACCCACTGTCTGGTTGTGACCTCATGTTTTCATGGGTTTTGATTAGTTGTGGTTTTTCAAGGTGCTAAGGTGGATTTTCAACGCTTGATTGACTCAATCTAAGTCGTCCGACTTGCCAAGTTTGTTCAGCATCAATGGTACAGTTTCAAAGAAATTACTGATCATCTGTGTGATGAACTTTCACACTCTGAAGCTTATTTTATTTAATTGCTTGAGCATTTCAGAGGATTTTCTCTAACGTGCAAACGATGCCCTTCTGATAAAAGCAATTATGGTGGCTATGTCAGCCACTTATGGCTCAAATGCTTATTTTGCATTCAAGCAATTAATATCCCTTACACCAATTCACTCTATAAATGCTTGCTAAAGTGACCCAGTGTTATCATTATATTTTTTGAGTTGTTTTGTTTGCAGGTGGTGGTTATTCTCCTATTTTCTATGAAGATATGGATAAATCTATAGGGCACAGGAGTGCCCGAGTAGGAGCCAGGAGGTCGCTAATTAAGAAGGAACAACCTACTCCCAGAACACCTAAGGTCACTACTAAGAGTGTTGGAAAAAGGCCAGAGCATTGTGCATCCCCTGTGTTAATTTCATCAGATTCTGATGATAATGGGTCTGAGACTAACTCGGATTACCTGTGTTACCTGGCATCTTTGACTAAGCTCATGGGAGTGAACAAGGAGGTCCTTGTAGTCAAACCAATAACTGTACTAGTACGAGGCCAAGTTGTTGTATGTGGCATTGTTGTGGCTAGAGGAATGAAGGCGGATCCTCTTTTGACTGAGGTGAGAACTCGGAGCAGTCACTTGTACCGGGTTCGTGTGTCTACTTAGAGGTTGCTGGTGTTGGGTCTACTAGGTGGTGTTTTTTTTTAGTGTTTCATCTTATTGATGTGGGCGTGCATGTACCTAACACGCTTTTTGTTTTTTCTCTGACTAGTTACTGTGTAACCATTTTTTGATTCCTCAGATCATGCACCTTATTATCCAATGATGAGGAATGTGAATTCGAATTTCATTCTAAATGAAATTCAATTTTGAAATTAATGTGAACCCTAATTTCATACCTACACAAACATAGCAAACAATCATATTATTAGATCATATGTAAGCAAGAAACAAGGATTCCCCATGAAATCCATTTACAAAGATTAAACTAGGAAAATCAAGAACAAAATACCAAAGATAAATGAAATCCTAATTTAAACAATGGAAACTCTTGATCCCATGGGAGAGTTGGTGTGAATTGATGTGTCGAAATCAGCCCCTTCCCAACTCCTTTGTAAGCCTTGCGATTTGATCCACTTTGTTGGTTGAATTCTTGCATAACCTAGCTAAGCACTTGATAAAACTAGATGAAAATGGCTATGCTTGAAGATGTATTTGAGTATAATAAGTTTACTCAAATTATGGATGATAGAATGAGAGGAAGCATCTCTCATTTATAGATTTCAATCTTGATAGAATGAGTGAAATTGAATAATGTGGGATCATTCAACATCCAATGGCCAAGTGCCACTTGTCAAGATGTGAATGGTTGAGGAATGAGCACATTTTGGTCAATGTGCATGGTAAATTCCATTGGATTCAAATTTGAAATTTGAATGTGACATGTTGGAGGGAGAAATAAATGGAGTTAATGTCACTTGGCTCAATGCACAAGGACATGTAAGAGGAGTGAATGCCTTGTTGTAAGGACCAAGCCCATTTGAATTTTGAATTCAATTTTGAGGGAATATTCCCTTTTTATGCCATCTTGAGAGAAAATAGAGATTTAATAAATCAAAGTAATTGATTTATTGTGCAAGTTGCATTCTCTAGAGAATGTGACATAGATTAAGATTAAATTAATCAAAATTTAATTAATTTAATGAGGAATTTAGGAGATGTGACAATTTAGAATTAAATTTATGAATTGATTTAAATCAAATTGAGAGGAAGGGTTTAATTAAATAAATGATTTGATTTATTTAACTAAAGGGGATAATGTTAGATTAAATTAAATAAGGTTTAATTTATTCAATTTAATAGGAAGACTTTAGATACTTAATTTAAATAAAATGAATTATTTAAATAAATAGAGATATAAGATTAATTAAATTAAATTGATTAATTTAATCAACAGAGGAGAAAGACTTAATCAAATAAATAATGATTTATTTAATTAAGAGCAAGAAGAAATGTCATTAGTAGTCAGAATCGAATTTTACATTTTCCATGTCTACATTTTGCCCCACTTTGAAGCAATGTACTTGTTGCATTGATTCAAAGAATAAACTATTGTGATCAAAGTTGAAAAAAATTCTGATTTTTCAGATGCCCCACTATTTCCCTAGCAAGAAGAATTACACTGGTATATTGCCCCCTCGAGAGATCGAGTGGAAATGTATGATTTTCCGATCGAGATTGAGATAAAATGCGAGAGGAGTGGTTCTATTGATCAAAGGACGAAAGATAATTCTTTGATGTAGACAATTCTAATGATGTATAGACAGTCATCGGCCATGGGTAGCCTCGTGTATATTTTGATACAACACACTGATTTTAGATAGAAATGTTAGTTAAGATAGAAGAATAAGAAGAATAAGATGGACGGAAGGAGGCTCCAACAAGCCTACGTTATGATGATGATGATGATTTTCTTACCAGGAGTTGGGATTTTCAAAGGGCCAATTACTTTATGTTTGATAACACACATATGTATGATGCATCAAGGTATAAAGGACCAAGATGGCGTTGTACCTAGTGTGATGGACTTTGACTCGTCAATTAGATAGGAGTATTCTTGTTCACACTTAGCATATGGAAACCTTGCTAGGACGGACCTAACAAAGCAAGTATTCACTAGGTTATTTTACAAGAACATCCAACAAGCACAGGAGATAAAAAAAGATAATGATCGTTGCCCCATTCCTTTCTCTCTAAACCTGTTTTGTTTAGGCATTATCAAGAGGTCCTAGGAATGAACACAAAATAAGATAAGTCAAAAAATACCAAGACAAAGTAAACAAACAAGCTAATGTTCTTCATACTGCTAACCAAAGCTAAACTACTGGGGGGTACCTAATGCTTATGTCCATCGTAGGAAAGCTTCATCCTAGGACATGATGTGATCAGGGTTTTGATGGGACTGATTTGAATGATAAGCTATTGATACTTTGAGTTGACCAACTTGCTTTCTTATTGATGTAGACTTTTGAGACTCTGATGATTAGAGTGTTCACTTTTGAACCTGCTAAACTTGCTTCTGATTGACTCACCAAATGTTGACGATGATGATTGATTTATTAGGAATGATGAAAGTCACGGGTGAAAGCAAAATGAGATGAATGCACCATTTTAGATTTTTCAGATATTTAGATGTTTTTGATTTTCAAATTTTTCAATGTTTTTGGTATTTTCAATATTTTATGAATGTTTTTGGGTTTTGTGTCTCAGGGGCCAATCAAGGATGGCCTTTCCTACATTTAAGCTCAGAGACGATGTATTTTGGATAAAAATTGACTTGAATCATTAAAAATATAGATGGGAAAATGGATTGTCAATGCGACGGATTCCTAAAGGACTAACCTAAAATGTAAACTAGATGGGAAAACAGATTGCCAAATACGACATACGCCTAAAGGACTGACCTAAACGTCTCGGGGGATGATCAGAGATCAACCTTTCCTATGTTCAAGCTCAGAGACAACGTAGTTTGGACAAGGTGGAAGACTGGCAAGAATCAATGATGAAATTTTTGAAAACTTTATGATATTTCGACATGTTTTTGAGTTTTTTGATGATTTTCCGAATGTTTTTGGATTTTTTTGATGTTTTGATTTTTTGCATGATTTTGACAATTTGGATATGGATATGTGATGATATCAGTGCTCTATTTTGGGATTTTGTTGAAAACCAAGCTTAATGTTGATCGATCAGATTGATGCATTGATAGTTTGACTAAGTGTGTTAAGTCAAACAAAAGTGATAATGCACTCATAAACTCTAGGAAGTTGTGTTATCCTAGAGTAAACTTGTACATAAGAGGATGGTTTGGCTAAGTGTGTTAAGTCAAACAAGTTGATGATGAATTGGATAATTTGACTAAGTTGTTAAGTCAAATAAGATGATAATGCACTTGAAAACTCAAGGAAGTTGTGTTATCCTAGAGTAAACTCGTGGACAAGATGATATTTTGACTAAGTCTGTTAAGTCAAACAAGGGGATGATTGGATTCAATTGATCAGAATTGATGAAGATTGATTTGGAACAAAATTGCCTTGATGATTTAATGTGACATTGAAGTACACACTAGATGCGACTGATATGAATTGTTTGGATTTATGTTCAATGAAAAATAAAGCTTGATGAGGAACATCATCTCATCAAAATATGCCATGGGCTAGTGATTTGGATTTTTTGGCTCACAAATTCTTTGACCAATTTGATTTCACATTTGCAAATGTTTGGATCACCACATAAGCTAGAGGATATATATCAAGATTTATTCCCGAAGCAAGATGTAAATATTTGCCCCCAGTGTCTAGCAATGTATGGAATGCCATGGGTGGATTCTTGGATAGGTGTGTGGATGGATGGATAAGCATGCAAAGGATGCCAAGGATTATCTTGTGATAAGATAAGGTGTTTGAAAAGAGGATGCTCATTTGGATAGTGCTTTAAGGCTCAAATAATATTGGGTAGGATAGGATCAATGAAAATAACCCATGTCAAAATGTTTACCATAAACAAGTGTAAAGTGTGCACCAAAGTTTTTCAAGATCAAGATAACTTGGAGTATGGATGCAGATGGATAAAAATGGATGGGATAAATGGTTCATGGATGAATGGATTTATTATGGATGAAATGTTGGCTTTATTATGGATGTGATAAGATGCTTTCTCCCGAAATGGCACACGCAGATGCTCAATTCTACATATGGCACCTATTTTCCAGGATTTCATCATGGTACCTGCCCAAAGTGCTACCAAAGTGGTTTTCACTAGAGGATGATTTTTTCTTTACTGTTTTCAATTTTTTTTTTTTTTTTTTTTAATTTTTTGTATTTTTTGAGAAATTTTAAGCTAATGTTGAGCCACCTAGTGGTGCTGACATTGATGCTTATGTCATAATGTGCCATCAGTATCCTACTTGAAGAAGCTTCCTTGCCAAGATACATGCACTTGAAAATAACTCTTGAGATTCTTGATTTGCTTTATTGATACCAGAGTTAACTTTTTCTTTGTGTGCACATTGCAATAGAGTGCCTTCTAAATCCTTATGATGAAGGGTTACTGCCAATACATGGTCAATGTGAGAATTGGATATCATGCATGGAGGTGTGGATGAAGTGTGTTTAGGAATAAAATATGGATTGGTTGACTGTTTGGAACCTTTGACTCTCCAAACTTGGGAAGACGAGAAATTATGGGTGGCTACGGAAATGTGCATCGAATTAGGACCAACTGCTTGATACACTTTGTATGTTGCTTGAGAAGATTTATTTTTCCTTTGTGGGCATCTTTGATGGATACCTTTCCCTTTTTTATTTTTCCCCATAGTTTCTTTGACTAATGGTGTATGATAGGGATCATCTTTCTTTGTATTTTTTGGTATCCAAGAGTATTTGATTTGTCCTTACATGCTTCTTAGCTTCTTTTTCCTTGATAACATTCTTCATTCTTTGATTCAAGTCTTTCTTTTGATGTTGGTCCCAATTTTTGGATGGGGTGATGGGTGGATGAATATTCATGACATGGCAAGTTGTAGCATTGGCATTGGTTTCATCATAAGGATTCTTCGTGCTCCCTATGTTGATGTTTGTTTGAGATGAAGTTGCCCCCAGGTTTATAGAGGTATCACTAATTTGGTTATATCCCTTGATTGTCGAATAACCAAAGCCTTGATGCTTAGGATTGCCAACAATCTGCACTGGTTCTAGGACACCTTGTTCATGTAGGCCTAATCCTCTACCTTGATAATTCATCTGTTGAAACATTTTTTTGCAATAGGATATGGTTTACCTTGGAAACAAGGTGCTACTCCTTCTCTACTCTGTGGTGGATATTCAAAAGTGACAACTTCTTTATTGATGAGGTAGCTTTCCCTAAGAAAGGTAAGTGATCCAACTTTATAAGTGATAGGATCCTCCATATGTGGGATGAATTCTTGATTGGTATCTTTAGCTTGATTTTGTGAGATATCATATTGTAGTGCCTCTTCAAGAAGTGTTGATGCTTCATTGTCCACACAAAATTCTTCCTCATGATCCATTTTTGATATGCTTTCACATGACATTTCTGATTCACAGCTTCTGTAGAAGCCTTCTTCATGACCCATTTATGATATGTCTTTGCATTTCTCTATATCTTGACCATGTGTATAAATGTTAAGAGTACGAGACTCTTGTTCCTTGGTAATGATATCAAGAGTATGAGACTCTTTTTTTGAATGAAGATCATCTACTTGTGCATCCAAAGAAATCATCTCATGGGTAGACGAAGGGGTATGTGTTATATGGACATGATCCTTATTTGTGACATCTTGTATGGATAGGAGAGTTTCTATTACCTCATTGTAGTATCTTGGATATATGAATTCTTGATCTTGGTTAATGTTGGAATTGCTTTCAACATGCTTTGGATCAAGTTCTTGACATGGGTCAATTTCAAATAATGGATTGCTTATAAAGGGCTCTTGGATATCTTCATTAGGCATAGGGAGTTTCTCAAATTTCATGAGGTCAAAGGATGTCCATATGTTTTGGAAAGGATCATTGCTAGATCTTGGTGAAAGATGTTGATCATGCTTTGGAATAAGTTCTTGAGATATGTCCTCTAACTCATTGGGTGATGTAGAGACATTTTCAACATGATCATTGGTTGAAGGATCTTGATCATCATTTTCAACGATTGTGGTGGGAATATGTTGCAAGCTCTATTGTGTGAGTAAGGTTTGCTGATATGCCTACATTTGTTGTGCCAACAATGCTTGTTGTTGGTCTTGTTGTTGTTCCAACAAAGCTTGTTGTTGGTCCTTTTGGTTATGTTCCAACAAAGCTTGTTGTTGGTCTAGTTGTTGTTGTGCCAACAAAGCTTTTTTTTTAGCTTGTTGTTGTGCCAATAAAGCTTGTTGTTGTTGTGTCTGGAAATCTTGTAGGGCTTGTTGGTATGCTTGTAGATTAATTTCTTGTAACTTTGCATGAGTTTGAGCCTATGCTTTTTGGGCTACTTGCGCTGCTTGTGCAGCTTGTTGGGCTTGTGCAACTTTTGCAGCTTGTTGGGTAGCTAATTGTGCTTGTGCTTGCTGAGCAGCCTGTTATGCAACTTGTTGGTTTTGAAGTGCCTTTTGGCAAGCAGCTTGCAACATGATAGAGAATGAATTTTCCATGTTGTGTTTTGGTGGTGGTGGTGGTGGATTGGGAATGGTGTTGATTGTTGGGGTTGCTTGAATGATTGTCATCGGTTGTTGTGATATTAGTGGCAAAATGGGAGGATTTGTTATGATGCTTTGACTTATGAAATGATTGTTGCTCGGATTTGGTTGATTGATGGTTGGTAAAGGGGGAAGGCTCATGCTTTGATTGTTTGATTTGTAGATTTGTAAGTTTTGATTTTGATTTAAATCTACCAAAGGGAAAGGTGTTCCAAAATTTAGATTGGGCATGCTCACATTTGTACCATTGATGTTTGGAGGAGATAATGATCCCATGTATGGATTGTACAAATTCAAGTCTTGAAAATCAATTGGTATTGTAAGGCTTGGATAGTTTGGTTGACTTGGATTACTCATGATGTCTGAGTCGAGTTTATACTCCATGTTTTTCTTGTGTTTTGACCCTGCTGACCTTTGAGGGGTTTAGGACCAATGATGAGATGGAGGATGAAAGGGGTGAATGATATGGGTGTTTTGAACTTTTAGTAACTTTCGATCAATGTTATACTTTAGGACTTGTTTTGATTTTATTTTATTGATGAAAATTTGACTAAGTGTGTTAAGCCAAACAAGATGATGGTGCACTTGTAAACCCTAGGAAGTTGTGTTATCTTCGGGAAAACTCGCATAAGAGAATTAATTAGCTAAGTGTGTTAAGCCAATCAAAGTGATCATGAACTAGTAGACCTCAATAAGTTGTGTTATCCTAGAGGTAAATTCACTCAAGAGGATGATTTGGCTAGATGTGTTAAGCCAAATAAGGTGATGTCGATTTTTCCTAAGAGTCTAGCATAAGTGATGTTTTCAAAGTTTCAAAAGTTGTTGGTGAAATGGAATTTGATTGATGTTTGATGGATGAAGTGTTTGAATTGATCCTAGATGAACCTAAGAAGGACCTTGTTTACAAGACCAAGGTTTTGAAGAACATGCTTTTCCCTAAGAGTAACTCAAACCAAAAGACCATTATTCACATGAAAACCAAATGACTCAAAAGATGACCAAGCACATGTGTGGTTCAATTGTCTTTTATCTTGCTTAGGTTTGGTTATTTTTACCAAAAGCACTTTCTTGATTATGTTTCAAATTGTATGTCTAATTTCCCACTTTCTTTTTCATCCCACAAGGTCCATTATGTGAAAATCAAGGAAATTAGGGAAAACAAATTCCTAAGTTGACCTTAGTGAAAACAAATGATGATAAAATCCAAGCACTTAGAAACCTCTAAGGATATGATCCCTAGGGAAAGAAGAGTACTTAAATTCATCAAAAGGTATTTGTTTTCCCCAAGGGGTTTGAAATTTGGAGCCCTTTGTGAATGTTTGTTCTTTTCAATTGTTTTGAGGACCAAGCAATGTATTTTTCACTTCCAAGCATATTTTACAACCCTAGGATGATGAGACAATATTTTGTTGGGTTTCCACTTGGATGAATCCAGCTACGCATATTTTGTGCGGATGGCTAGATGCTTGACCACACTGGCTCCCCTCCATGGCACACACCTCTCGGGTTAGCCAAGAATCAGTACCCATGAATCTCCCATGGCACACTTTCCATCTCTACAAAAAAACTGCATGTATAACGTGGGTCGGCTTCAAAGGACATGACCTTTTGCACCAACAAAATAGATAAGGATTTGATTTTTATAAACAAGAGGTTTTAATTCGAGCATTCCATTCATGGGGGACTATCCATGCGGCGAGAGACCATTGCTTCCCTTCTCATCAGAATAATCCTTCTGATATTGGCCTTTGTTCCAATATCCACACTTATATACCGGTTGGAAGTTGATTGGCTTTAGCGTGTTCCCAGTTGGATCATTCCCTTGGGTGATTACTTTTTCCCACAAGGAAAGCCCGCTAAGATAAACAATAGCAAGCTAGCATATCATGTAGTTCAGTCAACCTTCATTGAAAAACAAAGGGAGAACACTCGCAATATATCGTGCTCACACTTGCATGTTTGGTTCAATTTTAATTCCAAAAATGAAATGTGGAGGCAATTATTTTATTCAACTTAAGATCACCAAAAGAAGCTTTTGATTCTCAAAATCATTGTGAGGCGTGAGAGAAGCGCATACGCCCTTTTAATGATATAACCTTGAATAAATAATTACAAAACAAAATAACACTTGTTCATTTTAATCCCACAAAGCAAATTGAATTCTTTTTAAGAGCCAAAGGAAATGTGAGATTGCCTTGTTCAATTTTATTTTTTTTAAACCTTCAAACAAAATCTAGTATGTTGTTCCTAAGGTTCTTTTTAGCCTTTTCCAAACTTTGAAAGAGAAATTTTTTTTGTTCTTTTTAAACCCAAAAGGAAAAATAGTATTTCTAAAGCATGAAAGTAACAAATTTCTCTTAAAAAAACAAAAGTTAAAATCCTTCAAGAAGTGTTGATTAACACTTTAGTGTTTAAAATCACTTTGTGTATGATGAATTTGATGTCATGATGAACCTCTTTATTTTATTTTTTCTTGCTCCAACCTGCAAAATGACAGAAAACTAGAGAGCACAAAGACAACAAACAAGGTCAAGAATTAGAAAATCCAAAAATTAAAAAGCACATGTCAAATTTTAAACCTGACTATTTTTCATGGCAGAGTTTGCAGGTGCGGTGTAGTTTGCAGGAGTGGTATAGTTTGGAACAGAAGCGGCGCTATATAGCACCGCGCGTTTGATTGGGAGCGGTGCTCTGCAGGAACAAAGACTGTAGGTGTGGTGCAATATGGTAAAGCGACACAATTTTTGAGGTGGATAGGTTTGAGATTTCAAAAATTTTGAGGCAGGAAATAGGTGTGGCGCAATTTGGGAGTAGAGCGGCGCAATATGGAGCCATGCTTCAAAAAGTGGTGTGATATAGCGCCGTAGACCTGTGTGCGGCACATTTAGGGATTTTAAAAATTTGCAAGCGGGAAAGGAGGTGCGGCATAGTTAAGAAATTTTGGGTGGTTCGGTATAGCACTACACCTCTGAAAGTGGTACAGTATAGAGATGCACCTCCAGAAGCGGCACAATATAGTGCCGCGGGACTGTGTGTAACACAGTTTTCCTATGACCTACAAAAAAGGAAAAAAACACAAAATTTAAAAAAAAAACGTGATTAGAACTCGATATTTTCCCTCCTTCTAGCACCAAAATGTGAACCCCAATTTCATACCTACACAAATAAGGCAAAAAAAAACAATATTAGATCATATGCAAGCAAGAAACAAGGATTCCCCATGAAATCCATTTACAAAACTTAAAATAGGAAAATGAAGAAAAGAACATAAAAGATAAATGAAATCCTAAATTAAGCCATGCAAACTCTTAATCCCATGGGGGAGTTGGTGCCAATTGATATGTCGAAATTAGCCATTTCCCAACTCCTAAGTTGCAAAGTGAATGGTTGTGAAATGGTCAAATCTCCCAAGGAGATTTGAGCATAACCTAGCTATAAATTATGAAAATGATGAATTGTTGAGTGGAAATGAGAAAAATTAGCTCTCAATGTGAAGAGAGTAACTTTGCATGAAATTGTGGAAGTGGCACATTATAGCATCGCGGGACTGTGTGCGGCACAGTTTTCCTATGACCTGCAAAAAAGGAAAAAAGCACGGAATTTAAAAAAAAACGTGATTAGAACTCGAGATTTTCCCTACTAGCACCAAAATGTGAACCCTAATTTCATACCTACACAAACATAGCAAAAAATCATATTATTAAATCATATGCAAGCAAGAAACAAGCATTCCCCATGAAATCCATTTACAAAGATTAAACTAGGAAAATCAAGAACAAAATACCAAAGATAAATGAAATCCTAATTTAAACAATGCAAAATATTGATCCCATGGGGGATTTGGTGCCAATTTTATGTGTCTAAATCAGCCCTTTCCCAACTCTTTTGTAAGCCTTGTGATTTGATCCACTTTGTTGGTTGAATTCTTGCATAACCTAGTTAAGCACTTGATAAAACTAGATGAAAATGGCTATGCTTGAGATGGATTTGAGTATGATAAGTTTACTCAAATTGTGGATGATAGAATGATAGGAAGAGTCTCTCATTTATAGATTTCAATCTTGGAAGAATGAGTGAAATTGAGCAATGTGGGATCATTCAACATACAATGGCTAAGTGTCACTAGTCAAGATGTGAATAGTTGAGGAATGAGCACATTTTGGTCAATGTGCATGATAAATGCTATTGGATTCAAATTTGAAATTTGAATGTGACATGTTGGAGGGAGAAATAAATGGAGTTAATGTCACTTGGCTCAATGCACAAGGGCATGTAAGAGGAGTGAATGCCTTGTTGGAAGGACCAAGCCCATTTGAATTTTGAATTCAAATTTGATTGAATATTCCCCTTTTATGCCATCTTGAGAGAAAATAGAGATTTAATAAATCAAAGTAATTGATTTATTGTGCAAGTTGCATTCTCTAGAGAATGTGACATAGATTAAGATTAAATTAATCAAATTTTAATTAATTTAATGAGGAATTTAGGAGATGTGACAATTTAGACTTAAATCTATGAATTGATTTAAATCAAATTGAGAGGAGGGGTTTAATTAAATAAATGATTTTATTTATTTAAATAAAGGGGATAATGTTAGATTAAATTAAATAAGGTTTAATTTCTTCAATTTAATAAAAAGACTTTAGATACTTAATTTAAATAAAATGAATTATTTAAATAAATAGAGATATAAGATTAATTAAATTAAATTGATTAATTTAATCAACAGAGGAGAATGACTTAATCAAATAAATAATGATTTATTTAATTAAGAGACAGAAGGTGATGATAAGTTGAGAGTGTGATTCAGGAAGAAATGTCGTTAGTAGTCAGAATCGAATTGTACATTTTCCATGTCTACAATTAACAATGTAGCCTAATGCTTTGTTGCTCTCCTGTCTTATAAAGGATATTTCACGGCTCATTGTTGAGGTCGATATTTTGGATCCATAAGGTTCTGAGTATTTATAGTTAGTTTTACTCAGGATTTTGAAGGTATTATTTAGGAAATCATTCTGGGTTGGGAATAGTATGAAATAAGTATGTTATACTTTTGTAATTACTGATATCGAAAGAAATCTAAAAGAACTAAGACAATTTTCTCTCCTGTGTATGTGTCATGGATTATGAATGGATTTATCAAGGGTTTGTTCATTCAGTTTCAATGGTGTGTTTGAAAGTGTAACTTATTCTCCTGCTTTAACTTAATGAGTTAATCAAATGCTTGAAAACAAATTGCATGTTTATGGTCATATGCTCAGGATTCACTAAGGAGTATTGTTTTAATATACTGAAAGATCTCATAGTAGCAAAGCATTATGGTGATAAGTTCATAATATCTGAATTATGTTTTATATGAATCCTGCCCAATGAATGAGGCATTGGATAGTGTCGGTAAAATTATTTCAAGTGTAGGATTGTGGCTCTGAGCAAGGTGATTCAATATCTGAACATTTTAACAAATATCAAATGCTATCTCTTTTGAGATATAAATCTTATGATAATTTTTAGTCTATTTTCTTTGGGGAATCTATTATTATTCTTAGGTTTTTCCACAACCAAGGTAATTGTTGTCTGATTGCATGTGTGGGGACTGCATCTATAAGAAGAAGTGTTCTTATCAGTCATAGAACAATCTTATGAACACATGAAGGTTTACCCACCTTGGTCTCACAGAGCCAAAATTGTAGGAGATGTTTGTCTTTGACTACATCTTGTTAGTTAGCCACTAGCCTTTGTAGTTCTTTATAATAGAGGTTGGCTACGTCTTAGAGAATTACAAATCCTATGTGGAAAAAATCACCAACAGGATGTATGCCATATTTTTTTGGGAAGACCTTGGCAGTATGACAGATAGGCTATTCATGATGGAAAGAAGAACATATATACTATTGTTGCTAATAAGATGAAACATATTTTTTTACCCTTGGAGGATGTTTCTAAAGTTGGAGTTTTCATGAATGCTAGAATTTGTTTGGTTGATGGAAGGAGATTTCTGGATGGACTGAGACATGAGAACATGTGTTATGCCTTAGTGCCTAGGAAGGTTGAAGACTTGAAACATGTAGAAGAACAACCTGTGAACCCCAATTTCAAACTTGAACATAAGAAACAAACAAACACATTATTAGATCATATGAAAAGTGAAACAAGGATTCCCCATGAAATCCATTCACAAATACTCAAAATAGGAAAAATAATAACAAACATGAAATATAGATAAAATCCTAAATTGAGAAAATACAAACTCTTGATCCCATGGGGGAGTTGGTGCTAATTGGTGTTTTAAAATTAGCCCTTTCCCAACTCCTTTGTAAGCTTTGTGATTTGATGAGTGATTGATCCATTTTTTTAATGAAGAATAAGATGAGTTCTTGAGAAAACTTGCAATAACCTAGCTAAGATCTTGTATTGAGGATGAAGTTGAGTAGAGTAAGTTTAATCAAGTTGTGGATGATAGAATGAGAGGAAGAGTCTCTAATTTATAGATTTCCAAAATGAAAGAGAGTGAAATTGAGCAATGTGGGATAAAAGATAATCTAATGGCATTATGCCACTTGTCCACATGTGATTGGAGGAGGAATGAGCACATTTTGGTCAATGTGCATGATAAATGCTATGAGATTCAAATTTGAAATTTGAATGTGACATGTTAGAGGGAAAAAGAAATGAAGCTAATGTCACTTTGCTCAAGGCCAAGGACATGTAAGAGACATTAAATGACTTGTTGGAAGGACCAAGCCCATTTGTGAATTCAAACTTGAGGGAATATTCCCCTTTTATTCCATGTTGAGAGAAAATAGGCAATTTTATAAATCAAAGTAATTGATTTATTGTGCAAGTTGCATTCTCTAGAGGATTTTAGTGATTGAGATTAAATTAATCAATATTTGATCAATTTAATGAGAGATTAGATGATTTGACAATTTTGACTCAAATTTATGAGTTTATTTAAATCAAGAATTGAGAAGAAAAGGATTAATTAAATAAATGATTTGATTTACTTAACTAAAGAGTATAGTGTTAGATTAAATTAAATAAGGTTTAATTTATTCAATTTAATGAGAAGACTTTAAGGACTTGATTTAAATAAAATAAATTATTTAAATAAACAGAGATATAAGGTTAATTAAATTAACAAAGGAGAAAGACTTAATTAAATAAATAATGATTTATCTAATTAAGAGATGAAAAGGTGATGATAAGCTGAGAGTATGATTTAGGAAGAAATGTCATTAGTAATCAGGATCAAGAACATCAGATTGAATTGTACATTTGCCATGTCTACACAACCTGAGGAGATAAAGGAATTGTTGATAGAATATGAAGCTATCATTTCAGACAATGTACCTGATGGATTACCACCTGTAAGGAGTATTAGTCATTAAATGGATTTGATTCCTAGAGCAATTTTTCCTAATAAAGTAGCACACCGAATGACACCAGTAGAGAATGAAGAATTGAGAAAAGGTTTGATCAAAGAAAGCTTAAGTCCTTGTGCAATACCTGTTGTCCTTGCACCTAAGAAGGATGGAGAATGGAGGATGTGTATAGACTCTAGAGCCATAAACAATATTACAGTGAAGTATAGATTTCCTTTTCCTGGGATGGATGACATTATGGATTGTTTGAGCGGAGCTAAATAATTTACAAAGATAGATTTGAAGAGTGGATATCATCATATCAGAATCAAAGAAGGAGATGAGTGGAAAACAACATTCAAGAAAAATGAAGGATTGTATGAGTGGTTGGTGATTCCTTTTGGACTTACAAATGCACTGAGTACATTCATGAGATTGATGAATGAGGTATTAAAGAGATTCTTGGCTAAGTTTGTGATTGTTTATTTGGATGAAATCTTGATTTTCAGTAAGACTAGAGAAGAAAATTTGTTGCACATAAGACAATTTTTGAAGAGGTTGAGAGAACAGTTGCTGATAAACATCAAGAAGTGTAGTTTCATGAAGGAAGAATTGGTATATCTGGGATTTGTGATATCAATGGATGGATTGAAGATGGATCCTGAGAAGGTAAGATCTATTATTGAATGGCCTACAATTGAAAGCATTAGAGAGGTAAGATAATTCCATGGATTGGCTAGTTTTTACTGAAAGTTCATTAGGAATTTTAGTTCTATTTGCAGCCCTATGACAAAGACAATGAGAGGAGATAAGAAGGATTTTAGATGGACATCTAGAGAAGACATAAGTTTTGAGTTGTTGAAAAAGAGGGTGACTGAGTAACCTGTGTTGGCTTTAACAGACTTTGATAAGGTATTTCGAGTAGAATGTGATGCAAGTGGAAATGGAATTGGAGCAGTATTAAGTCAAGAAGGAAGACCAATAGCTTATTTTAGTAAGAAGTTGAATGATGCTAGGAGAATATATTCAATGTATGATTAGGAGTTCTATGCCATAGTTCAAGCCTTGAAGAATTGGATACATTACTTATTGAGTAAGGATTTTGTGTTGTATACAGATCATCAGGCTTTGCAATATTTGAATAGTCAAGGTAAGCTAAATCAAAAACACATGAGATGGGTAGAATTCTTGCAAAGTTATACTTTTGTTTTTGAAGCATAAAAGTGGGAAGTCAAATAGATTCATTGATTCTTTAAGTAGGAGAAGGAATTCATTGGCACTGATGAAAGTGGAAGTATTAGGCTTTGATGAATTACAAAACTTGTATGAGGAAGACCCAAATTTTTCAAAACCTTGGAAAGCATGTAAAGAACCGGTTTTGCAAGATAGAAGTCAATGGCTAGATTATTTCATTCAGAAGGATATGATGTTCAGAGGAAATCAGTTGTGTATACCCCAGAGTTCCATGAGGGATAACTTGGTGAAAGAGAAACATAGTGGAGGAATGGTAGGACATTTTGGAATTGACAAAACAATAGCATTGGTAAGTGAGAATTAATTTTTTCCATAGATTCATAAGGATGTCAGGAAATTTGTGTAGAGTTGCAGAGTTTTTCAAGTTGCAAAAGGGAGTATTCAAAATGTTGGATTGTGTAAACCTTTGACAGTACCAAAAAGACCTTGGGATGATATCAACATGGATTTCATACTTGGTTTTCCTAAGACACAAAGAGGTAATGATTCTATATTTGTGATGGTGGAAATTTTTTCTAAGATGGCACATTTCATACCTTGTAAGAATAAAATAGATGCAGTACATGTAGCAGAATTTTTTTTCAAGGAAGTGGTCAGATTGTGTTGGTTACCTAGGAGTATTGTTTCAGATAGAGATACAATGTTTGTTGGTTACTTTTGGAGGACACTTTGGAAGAAGTTGAAGACAGATTTGGAGTTTAGTTCTACTTTTCACCCATAGACTGATGGATAGGTAGAGGTAGTAACAAGGATTTTGGGAAATTTGTTGAGATGTTTGGTAGGAGAGAAAATCGAAAGTTGGTATTTAGCCCTTGCACAAGTAGAGTTTTCCTACAATAATTCAGTAAACAAGAGTATAGGAAAAACACCTTTTGAGGTTGTTACTATAATTCATCCTAGAGAAATATCAGAGTTGAGAGACATCAATAAAGAAGATAAAAGGAGTGCAGAAGAAGAATTTGTAGAACATATGAAGATAGTGCATACTCAAGTAAAGTAGCATTTGGAAGATATGAAACATAACTATAAGGAGAAAACAAATGAAAAGAGGAGACATAAGGAGTTCAAAGTTAGAGATGAAGTAATGGTATATTTGAGGAAGGAAAGATTCCCAATTCGTACATACAATAAGCTAAAGATGAGGAAGTTTGGACCCTCTAGGATTTTGAATAAATTTGATTCAATAAATGCATATGAAGTGGAATTACTAGATGACATGGGTATATAACCTATATTCAACATTGCAGATATATATAAGTACCATGAAGTGGAATTCAGTGAAGACAATAAAGAAAAATTGGAAGAACAACTTCCTAAACAACAATCAGATGGGATACAAGAGGTTTTGGATATCAGAGAAGGGAGAAAGACTCGTGGAATAAAGTATGAAGAATATCTTGTGAAATGGAAAGGTAGACCAGTGGAGGATTCTTCTTGGATTTCTCAGGTTGAGGTAGACCGTATTGGTTTTCCTTTGGCCCTAGAAAATTGAG
Source organism: Sequoiadendron giganteum (assembly GCA_007115665.2). Classification (NCBI taxonomy): domain Eukaryota; kingdom Viridiplantae; phylum Streptophyta; class Pinopsida; order Cupressales; family Cupressaceae; genus Sequoiadendron; species Sequoiadendron giganteum. The sequence continues at coordinate 117,532,074 of CM021102.1, forward strand.
GGAATCACTCTTCATTAACCCCAGATGTCTAATTCAGGAGCATCCTTGGTTCTTGGCAATCTTGCATCAACCAAAAAAGTATTTTCATCCAGCTTTGTTCTTGTTCCAGTTGGTAGATCCAGTGTTTCTTCATGTTTGATCAAAAAATCTTGTGTAACTATGGTTTCATTGTGGACATATTCAATTTCCTTATTCCAAGTTTTCAGCTCGATTAGATCTTTTTTCCGCAAGTTATCACTTTCAAAGTATGTGACAATTTTTGGAACTGGCCCTAGAATAATTTCAAAACCTAAGAACTAGTTGGATCGATCACATATCTTTCCCATGACTTATGGATCCTCACAATGTGTTTAGATTTGTTCTATGGAGTGTTCTCGATCTTACACTTAGGTCCACACTTCATCATGTCCATCTACCATGGAAGAATTTCATATTTGAGGTTCACCTGCTCTTGCAAACGTTACATTTTTCTTCATTGAAGATTGTGATGATCTTGACCGACACAGATGTTTCTAGACTCGCGGATATGATATAAATATTGTAATGAATCATCAGATTGACAACGAATATCAACGAAGTAGAATATAATGTATATAGAGTTGGATCTGTAGGTTTTCACTCACATGTATGAGCATTGTATTTTGAGTATCTTGTAATTGGGCTTGTGATCTGAATCTATACGCTCGGATGTGGTTAGGTATATGTAATTGAATTTCATCATAATAATAATTTTCTAATCTGCATTTTCCTCCATATTTTGTGGTGCTTCTATTGTTTTACTCTAGTTGCACAGCTGAAATTGTTCTCTTTGAGGACCCTCCTACCATTACTGCATCAACTTTATTAAAAAAAGAAAAGGTATTCTAGTTATAGCTTAAAAATAGAGTATTACAATTGTTATTTTTCAGTCACAAGAATAAAAAATATGTTACAGTATTGCAGAGAAATGATTGCAAGAAAGAAACTTCTCCAAAAGACTTCTGCAATGATGGAAATGCATGCTCCAAGACCTTCAATGTGAGCACATGCCCCTTTCATCTCTTAAAACTTCTATAATGTGGGAAATATTCCTAGAGAAAGTTGTAACATGTAGAATCCAAGGATAGTGTTGATCGTGTCCCATATATGAAGCTCTCTCCTTCAATGGAGTCAACATAACCTAGATAGAATATTTCCTCCTTTATATTCAATGCGCCATCTGATATGAGCAATAGGGTGTTGCCTTTTCTGCCATGAATGAAGTTGTGCCTCAATACAACCGATAAAATTAATATTAGTCTCAATTCAGAAAGAATAAAAGTGCATTGTATATTGCAAGTTTAAAAAAGAAAGTCCAAACACACCAGAAAGATAAATTAATTAAAAAATTGTAGCCTTGTCAACAAATGCCTTAAATAGAGTGTTCAACATAGGCCTGAAATATGCATATTGAACCCTTGATTTTAGAACCTTGTTCAAAATTTAAGAAAGGTGATACGCTCATATTATAGAATGAAGGATATCAACACTAACCAAACTGGAAAAATATTATCAATAGAAATTTCTTGGAAACCAAGCCCAAGAATTCCATCAGACTTGGACAATAAAAATGTCAACCCTGGTTCATGTGTTGTATCAATAAAGACCTACACCATTAAAGAATCCATTTATACATAAATTCCAAATTAAGTTGATGAGAAAAGATCTTTGATATCCAAATACGAAGCCTTAACATCCAAAAATTACCAACCTAATGTTTCACAACAATTTTCCCAACTATGACATCATCTTCCCCATTCACTTTACAAGCACCGTCCAATTCAACTTTTGAAGGCACAAACATATAAGGTACTTTTTGCAGCGCTAATTTTCAAACTAATGATTAATAACAAAACTTAAGGCATCCATTAAACTTGCAAGAAAACAAATACTTGAAAAAATACACAGAAGCTTCACCAAATGGCTCAAAACTCATCGTCAATATAAGTCCAAAATTTTAATGTTCCTATGCAAGTTATTTAGGCTTATTCTCTTACAATTCATCAAAATTAGAAAAAAGAGTGGCCAGTCAGGGGATTTGATCATGGGAAAACTTCATAGTTAAAAGGGTTTTGTATTATGTCAAACATCATTTCATTAGTTTCAATCCCACCATTTTACCCATTTGATTACTGCCCTTTATAATAAGAATCAAATTGTGTTCATTTTACTGGTTTTGATCCCTTTAATCCACCTTTAAAACATCTACATGATGTAAAGATTTCCAGTGAACGGTTGAAACATATTAGAGGCGATTGAAGGAAATCGACTCACAAATTAAGGAATGATTTAGGTATTGCATGGCACATGGAGTTAACCTAAAAATGTTGTAATTCCCATCTAACATCTTAAAAGGTTACAATAATGTCAAAATTCAAAATGGTACAAGGAGAGAGAAAAAATTAATACCTTATCTTTATCCAATAGAATCAAAGGATCGAGAATGGAAGGAGGATTTGTATCAGCCACCATAACTATAAAAGCTGATGTTCTAAATTATAATTTCTTGGTCATTGTAGCACCCTAAACTCGTTCAATATTAGCATAAAAGAAACTGGATATTGATCCATTGCCAAATTCGATCTCACAGGATTCTCATTCACAAACAACAAATGCTATATATTAATTATTTAGCAACTTCCTTAATATCCCCATGTAAGTAGACTAAACTAAGTGAGGTTGAGGGTTTGAAGTAGAGTATCATCTTCTTGGTATGTGTGTTGATCATTACTTGTATCTTGAATGAAAATAGTAAGATAGATTCACTGTAAAATCATTGTTAGAAAAATAACCACAAAATCCTCTTTAATGAAAATAATCCTTCTAGATATTTCAAAACAAGATATTTTAGTTAATTTCTAAGAGAGCTAATTTCGCTATCCAAACAACCATCAATCTATTTACTATATATAATTTCCTAGAATTTAGAATTTGAATGTAATGAAACAAACCATAATTACTAAAGATTTGACACCAAAATGTAGTACAAAATGAACTGTTTGACAACAAATGTACTTTGATAAACTAGATATACCCTTGATATATTGATTTAAATAACAAGGAAAGATAAAACTGGAGATAGCAAGATAGAATTCATTAGGTAACTCCAACAAACAATTGAAACCAAAATTTGGCTACCAATTATAACTTCATTCTATTGATCTTCAAAAATATTTTACAATACTTTTCAAAATTTTGTCCCGACTGACATGTCAAAAAGTGTCTTTTCAATTACCCACTTTTAACATAAATAAAAAAATCTTAATTATCATTTTTTACATAGGATTACATAAAAGTAATGAAAGATGACAAGTGAAGATAATTTATCAGATGTTAAAGTCCACAACACTCACAAGATATGAAATTTTTTTACTCATCGTAAGGTACCCATGATCATTCAAATCTGGCAGGGTCCTCTCTCCATGATAGCATCTGCAAGGCTTAGTACTTCACTGCAAGGCCTATTCTTCTGGGGGAGCTAGATATGTTTTCTCTCATTGGTACACTATGTAATCATGAGGCCATTTGTACTCTTGGATTTTATTTTTGTTGGCCAAGTGACTCTTCCATTTGTTGTCTAATAACCCTTTTCTATCCGTGATGAATTTTGAGTACCTGAAATCTAGTGCAATTCTTCGATCCAAGGTTAAATTGAGGTGGTGAATATTTATGTCACCATCCTTTTGTAAATTAGTAAGGCATTTGGGAACCATTTTTTTAAACTCATCTATCCAATCCTTGGAGCCTTTCAATTGATCATCATCCCTTAGTATATTAGGAATGAACCACTGCTTTAGTGTGTGAAATGAGTCCATTCTTGCCTTGATTTTTTGGTCTTCTATAGATATGTATTGAAATTCATCTATGACCATTCAAAAAAATTTCTCAATAGGATTTAAATTTCTGAGGGCCTCAACACTCCTTTGTAAAAATTTACACAAAGTCGTTAAGGTGTGATGTACAGGTTACCATTTCTTGAATAAGGGGTCCAATATAGGTACATGGGCCTTTATCTAATCAACTACTTGTGACAAGGAGACATAACATTCATATACATTTTCCAATTTTTCCATGATTAATTTAACCCTATGCTCCAAGATTTTTTCCAATACCTTGATGGTTTCTCTCTTTTCTCTTTCCTTTGTTTCTTCATTAGTCTTTTTCAACTTCTCAATTTCTTGTTCAATAGTGATTGCACTTGTATCAGTCTAGATGGTAGGGGGTTGGTATACTACTAATTATTTTCTTTGGAAAGGACCTACTCCCTTCAAATGCTCTTTCAATTTCACATTTTCTATGAATAACCTATTCACTTCATCATTCAGATCAGTTTGTGCTTTCTCATATTTTTCGAATCTAAGCTCCATAGCCTTAACTACATCCCTAGTAAAAAAATTTGAGTGCATTGGCATAGTAGCTGCCTCCAATGTTGATGTGGCTTGAAGTGTCTTTACCATGGAATTCCCTCTCATTTCTTTTACAACATCAAGTGATCCTAGTTTTTCTATTCTTTTTTGCTTTGTCCAAAAGGCTAGGGTTTCAAGTCTTGGATTGTAACCTATTCCACTCATTCCCTCAACTAAATTGAATTTAGAAACTAACATGGGATCTTCTTGGATTCTTACTTGATCCAGTAAGAATATCCTTTTTAACTCCATCATAGGAATAATTAGTATATTGCTTTCTAAGAGCAATTTTCTTACTTCTTGGGGGCTAACAGTAATTTCATTAATCTTGAGTTCTTCAAGAGTTTGGGAAACAATCTGGTCATGATGTGACTCCTCAATGCCCATCTTATTAATTTGGAGTCTCTCCTCAAATTCTTTCATTTTCATCTAAAACCAAAAATCCTTAAACTCGGGAGTTTGAATAAATTCATCATCTTCAATAAATCTAAGGGCAACAATCACCCTTTCATCATCATGCACTTCTTAATCATTATTCCCATGTACATCCAATCTTTCTTCTAGTTTGTGAGCATCAGTTGTAAGCTTAGGCAGTGGTTGATCAACTTCATCATCTTGAAAATTCAAAAGTGCATCATCTAACTCTTCAGTATCCCCTACTCCACTTATTTCATATGCCACTAAGGGGGCCACTCCATGTGTCTTTTGCCTTTTAGGACTTGGTTTCTCATGGGATGATTTTTATTGTATTATGGCAGTGTCTGGTAGGGGCTCTGTGATTACAATACCACTTGGTTTGATGGGCAGCTTGGAGGGTCTTGAAGACTGAGCCTCAAGTTTCTTTTTTGGTTCAACATATAATCTTTCAAAATTGTCAATTATTACATTCATCCTTTCGATGGGATCCTTTTCTTCAACATAGAATCCTTAGAATCTAGTATCCCTTTTCTTCTTCTCCTCCTTAATCCTCTTTATGATTTCCCACTTCCTCTTCCTCTGAAAAACTTCATCAGGTGTAAAGCAATTTCTTACTACATCTTCTTCGTAATCTGTTACATGGGTAATCCCAACTTTAGTGATTAGCGTATACTTTATAAAATTAATATGCCCTTCAAGATAAAATACCCTTTCTCCTTGTGGACTTCAATGAATATCTCTCTTCAAATATTTTGTAGTTATTCAAGAGTGTCAGACCCTACAGATAGCTTCACACATTCAATTAGGTTAGGGAGGAATATCCCCTTTTTCTGTCTTTTCATAAAATCTTGCTCCATCCATAACATTTTCCACATAAATTCTAAAAATGCAATTCAAATAGAAACAAATTTAGGTAAAACATGTGGGGATTGAGGACACCCGTAGACCCTTATTACTGTTTGGTCTGCTAAGAAGAACCAGTCATTGAAATTGTGAGTGTGTCCATGCTCTGGCTTTAATGCTAAAAGTCTTAATACTTGCATGATTTTATTAGGAAATCTTGGTGAAATATGACCAAGAGTGACTATGACCTTTACTACATAATCACTATTTTTACATCTACTATCCCAGATGTAACACCAATTTTGTACAAGCAACCTATTCCCATCATCATCAGTCATTCCTAAACACATTCTTTTAGTCCATATATATTTGTTTTGGTATAATATTAAATGACACAACAAAGATTATTTCCTGAAAGTGATGGGAGCTAAGTTATCTCTTACTTGCAAAAATCCCTCATATAGCCCTTTCTCAATTTCAATAGCAAAGTCATACTCAATGTTGACTTCAAGATATTGTATCTTCATTTCCATCATCATGAGATAGGTTGGAATCCTCTCTTCAACATCTATTCCAAGCACTTGGTACAAAGAAAAATAAGTTCTTTTGATATATACTTGGAAGTCTTCTATGGAAAATGGCTCAATTTGGGAGGGGGAGATAGGTATCCTCCTATTTTTTACACCCATTTTCATGTGTAAAGGAATTTCATCACTCTTGTAGGATTTTCTCAATCTCTTATAATCCTCCCCACTTTTTCCCAAGTCGATCTTAGTGATAGGTTGCTTGTTTAACATAAAACACTCTATAATTGCTTCTTTAGTCAACACCACTAAGGGTGAACCATCTGACATTCTTATAGTCCTGGTAGTCGAGTGATAATATTGTGACAATACTTTAATAAACTCAAAATCTATGAAGACATTTGGGACTATCAATTTGGTCAAATCTAAGGTCCAAGGATTCGAAACTAGAATATTCTCATGCCTTTTTTCATAGAAGTGCTGAAATAGATCCCACCCTAAGATAGGGATAATTGGGTCTCTACATCCATGGGTTGTATCTTTAAACAACTTTTTCAATCTTGTCTTTAGAATTAGATAACACATCTAAAATGGATTGTTGCAAGGACCTCTTCTTTGATTTAGAAACTATGGACTCTTCCTTTTTACTCAAAAGTTGACTTATTTTGGGTGGCATGTTGAATAATTTACTCCTACTTGATTTCTTTAAGTGTCTGCTCGTAGAAGCAAATTCAGTTCTTATACACTTGCTATAGAGGGTTTCTGTGAAATTAATCGACTAAATAATAGCTGCAGAGTTTTCTTCAACTCCCTTACCTCTAGTACGCTGATATTTGTGAATGATTTCCAAAATTTCATCGAGTCCCAAGTAATATTTATTAGTGAGCTTGGTCACCTCACTATAAGTCAATTCATGCAAAATATTTCAGAATCTACCCATATTTCGAGTTTGAATATATGTCGTTGATCTTGGGAAATCAAACGATGTAATCATTTAATGCTTTTGACAACTTGTACTGCAATACCAATTTTTCATTTCAAGAAAGTTGCAGGGTAGCATTAGTAGTACCGCCACCCCACGCACACCCCTTCAGACTTTCGTAGGACGACAGGTTGATTCTAGCAATTGAGTGAGTGTTCACGGCCATATCGCTCTGTCATATCAATACCACTGTAGGGTAGCGATAGCAGTACTACCACCCTACGTAAACCCCTTTGGATTCCCATGGGACAACAAGTTAATTCTAGAGGTTGAGTGATTGTTCACTGCCATATCATAGTGTCACTATTTACCCCTTGTAGGGCTATAGTTTACTTTAGTTGCTAACTTGTTCTCACCGCCACCCTGTGATATTCATATTTGGTTATTGTGGTATTGTAGTAAGCATTTTTACATTGACGTATATGTCCCAGCATCTCGTGCATACCTCTATTGATTGTTGTGGTAGTGCGGTATTGGATTTTATTATGAATGTAGTATTTTAGATATCATTTTATTGAAAAGATTGAACAATTTTTGAATTTTGCAATCTCTTAGTTTTAGTTTTCAGTGTCAGTTAGAAATAAGAGATCATTTATTTATTTGTAATAGGGAGGCTTAGTTCACCTAATGTTAAGATATCTATATCTATTATTAAATCATAGATGTTCATTATATGTTTGCATCTAGAAAATATATAGGACATTCAAGAAATTATATTCTAACTAAACAAAATGAAGTTCAATTTTCAACCAAAGTAAGAAAACTAAGAAGAATGATTGAACCTAACTTTAAATGCACTTCAAATCAGCAATGAAAATCTCAGGTTTTGTATACAATGTACCAATAGAATAATGATGATTACATTTAGAAATGTATCAATAAAAAAACAATGAATACGCATACCTATACTCTGATCATTATTATATTCAATAATAAATTACACCTACATATAACCAAATTTTAGGTGACAAGCCAACCTCTTAAGGTGACAAAACATCATCATAATCATTTGCATTACCAGATAAATTAGAATCCTGATCATTCATGTCTGCATTTTCTTGATTGTCTTCCTCATCCTCATCTATGACATGCAATACATTCTCTCTCCCAATATCCTCATTGGTAATCAAAATGTCTTCTTTAAACACACCATCATCATCTTGATCCACTTCTTTGAATGTTTCTTGTAAATTAACACATTTCCCATCAGGCATTATATCAACAACTTCCAAGAATTTTTGTTTTGAATGAGACTATGTTTGAATGACATACGACCATCCTAGGCTTCTTACATCATCAAATATAAATGATTGGTTAAGGTTATGTGCAGGATCATGATGGGCCAAAAGTGGTGATATCTAAGTTATATGATGGCGCATGTGGCTGATGACTTTTTTATACCCAAAATTGATGAAATGAAAAGGGTTTTTAAAGGATATTCTCATCTTTCCACTAATATAAATTATTCTTTACTTTGAATTTAATAAATAATTATTATTCATTTTCTATATGAATTACGACTAAATTCCTAATTAATAGGTTGATTGAAAAAAATCTATAGCTTTCAAACGGTATCACATTTTTTGAATCCAAAAAATGTTTCACATTCTATGCTTCACATAATATAGGATTAAAAAAATAATAATTGAATTTCATGAAGTTTTGACCAAGTTAAGGTGGTCAGACATACCATTTTTTATATTTTTTAAAAGTTGTCATAAAAAAATCATAATTAATTATTTACTTGGAAACAAATTACAAAAAAATATGCATCACATCGGGACATGAGTCCCGTACTTATATCTAAAATATTATAAAAATATATTATCATTTTATTGTGGTTAGGATGGTCAGATAGACACCTACTTCTTATTTTTTCCCTGAAATTTAAGTACTACTCCATTGAAATTTCAAATTTTCACAAAATAGATTTTTTTTTTTAAAATAAACCTAGTATTTTAGAAACTACATTCAATTTTCTATAGATTCTATTCTTACATATTTTTGAAATAATATAGATAACTTATTCAATTTTTTATGTCAAGTTGCCTAACTCTGATTTTCTGAATTTTATTGCCACTTAAGGGCCTATTTTTTCCATGATGATCCTACACATACCCTTAATTTGAAGAGGGAAAACATATGGCTCATCTATCTCTGATAAAAAATGTCTTTTATTTGCACATACAAATCCATACTCATCAAATTATACTACAGATGGCCAGATCCACTTACATTTTAATAATATAGGACTATTTTCACCATAGTCCTCTAGAATAATTTGTTGGATGAATCCAATATAAAATTTCTTCTTATTTTTGTGAAGAAATTCAGGACTAACAACACAATCACAATTTATCTTTCCTTTGTCTTTTTCTTCCACTCTTAAATGACTATCATAGGCCCACATTCCACTGAAATGCGTAGCCCATAAATGTGGAGATTGTGAAAGCTCACTTTGCTTCGTTGTTATGTCTTGACCTTCTTCTTTTCAATCACTGATTGCATTATCGATCCATTCTTCAAATTTTGGAAAAGAATCACCTACAATCAAATCAGCATCACATCTGCACCTTTGAGGTCAATGTTTCATCCAAGCTTGATTGTATTCTTCATATTTTCTACATAGAATATTAACGTACAAATAGTAAGATTGATAATATAAATGTGCAAATGCAGTTGAGTAAATAAATTATTGTGTCATTTTTTTTTACCTGCACCACTTATCAAACAAAGATGTGTTTTGAAGAATATAGGCATGTACCGTACTTCTTTCTTGATGTGATAGCTTGAAGCAAAATCCATTGACTTCTAATACTTCACCTGCAATTGTGTCTTCTTCGTCATCATCCCATACACATTGATTGACATTTTTAAAATCCTTCATATATTTTGTACAAAATCCCATAGCCTCTTGAATTGAATATCCCTTAGACATACTACCTTCTGGTTTTTCCCTAGTACGAACAATTTTTTTTTGAACTTTCATATATCTTTCTATAGGATACATCCATCTTGTTCTTATCAGGCCACAATGCTTTAGTTCATATTGTAGATGTATCAAAAGATGCATAGAAATGTTAAATTTTGTTGGTGGAAATTCTCATTCCAATACACAAAGGACTTCAACAACCTCCTCCCTCAAACTATCAAATTTTGAAGGATCTATTACATGTAAACTCATTCTCTTTAAATATTAGGCCCAACCTTATAACTACCAATCTTGGCCCCTTTGCCAAACTTAATATATTTACCACAATAGGTAAAATATTCTCCATTATGACATGATATTCATGGGTCTTTCTTGTGCAGTTTTGCACACATGCCCCTCTAAAAGTGGGGAGCCTCTATGGGCTTGGTCTTTTGGCCTATTTCGGTGGCTTGGCCCCTCTTTGTGCTTATCTTTGAAAATATTGGGGTTTTGATCCTTGGTGCTTGTCATCATCTGAGGGTGCCTTTGTGCTAAGTTCCTGGTGGTTTTGAGGTCTTGTAGATGTCCTCTTTGGGGTGGTCTTCTTTTGTCTTCTATTTTCCCCTTTGGTGTTTTGGTTTGGGTCCTAAGGGTTAGTTTTCTCCCTTGGATTTCCCTTGTTTTCCTTGTTTTCATTGTTCTACCTAAGGTGGAACCAGGATGGGACTTAACTTTGAAATTTTGCTAAGTTTCGGGTTCGGTTCCCGTTCCCGTTCTGGCTCCGCTCCCGCTTCCTCGCTTTTCTCCATCGTTTTGTTTATTTTGTCCTAAGGGTCGCTTTCCTCCCTTAGGTTTTCTTCACTTTGCTTTCCCTTTATTTTTTTGGAGGTGGGACCGGGATGGAATCAAACTCCAAACTTTTTTCAAAATTCTTAATTCCTTTCCCATCCCCATTCCGGCTTCGTCTCCCACATTCTCATTTTCTTCATTGTTTCGTTCGTCTTCGACCTCCAAGTTGTTTTTTTTCCCTTGAGTTTTCTCTAGTTTCCGCTTTTTTTGTTTCATCGAGAACATGACCAGGATGGATCCAAACTTTGAACTTTACAAAGTTCATGTTTCCTTTTCATTCCCGTTCTACCTCCGCTTCCATCAAGGTGGGTTTTCATTCCCGTTCTGCCTAGTTTCCCTTTGGGTTTCCTTTTTTTCCCCATTCCGCCTCTGCCTCCACCGGGGTGGGTTTTCATTCTCATTCCACCTAGTTTCCCTTTGGGTTTCCTTTTCATTCCTGTTCCACCTCTGCTTCCACCGAGGTGGGTTTTGGTTCTCATTTCACCTGGTTTCCCTTTAGGTTTCCTTTTTGTTTTGTTTCATCTTTGCCTCCACATGGGTTTTTGCTTGGTTCTCTGACTTTGGGAATTCTATGGACCTGCTTGGATTTTAATAGTGTAATTGGCATTAATGGTGTCTTGTTTGAATGCAAGTTGGATTGAACTAGAATTTGCAGGATGTACTTTGAGGATTTGAGCATGATTTGTGGGTGCTATCAGGTATGCTTTGCGGCTACTGTCACGAGATCGACTCCTACATGCAAGGTCGGTGTGTTTGGTGCTCATTAATGGCGGGCAGACCAGGTTGGTGGATTCAACCTGGTTTTCTTTGATTTGGGTTGTCAATTTTCCTAGCTCTGGTCTAGTTGGTTGCTCATTTATTGTTGGGTGTGGCTCGAGGATCCATCCCTCGGTTGCGTGCGATACCAAGTTTATCTGATGGGGTCCTTGTTGTATTCATTGTTGAGCAACTAGTTATTGTAGATTGTCAGGGCCGATTTGGTTGGTGGTTGTGGTTTCTTGTAACCCTAGCTCTGTTTCCCACAGGGTTGTCTTTCTATAAGTATGACACTCTGCCTAATTTGTAAGGGTTGGAATAATTGGCCAAGCTGGTTAAGTTGGTTACCAATCAGGTTTAAGTAGTATGTTCAGTAGTACAGTATCATGTTATAATATTATAAGTTAGTTTCACATTTCAAGCAAGTGTTGTAACAAACTAAAAATGTTGTTAATATGATGATTTAATACAAAGTGTGGCCATTGTGTTACGACTGGTGCCTCCTTTGCATCAAATAATCTTGCATGTTTCTTGTTCCTTCTTTAAAATCGCTTGAGAATGTTTGGTTGTAGTTTAGATTTAGTTCGTAATGTTGATGATTTAATATCCAGAGTGTTGTAGCAATCCCTAGTTCATATCTTAGGTAGCTTCTTGATTGTGGGAATGCTATGTAAGGTCAACCTATACCTTATATTCATGTGCTTAGTTCAACTGTATGTATTAATTTAGCCTTATTGAATTAATGCCTATAGCTTGAAAATCTTTAACACCCTAGAAGATTGCACTGTTCTCTGGAAGATTGCAAGTATAGCCTGAGTTGACCAGAAACTAGTTTAAGGGGTTGGTCCATTCCAAATATTTCATCATTTGTATGATTAATCTTAGTAGTGTTAGTAATTAGAACTTTTGAAACCCTCATCTTTTGTTGTTTTTTTAATTAAATGGTTAGAACTCGAAGTTGAAGCATCACCATATCTTAAATTTGACGAGTTTAGAACTTCCAGTACTTCTACGTAAGACCCCTTGTGATTACCATCACATTCACATTTTATCACTGAGTTTTTTCTACTACATTATCATAACTTAACGCCCGAAATACCTTGGGGTTATCTCTTTGTTCATAGAGATCAACCTTTTAAGAGAGATAGGATAACTTTTATTATGTCTAAGTTTTTTTTGTGCAGAAACACTAAACAACAGGATTGGCGCTAGAAGGAGGGCCCTGAACAAGCAAGCTAGAGCATTTTCTAAACTCCATTTCTCTTGAGAGGCTCAAAAGGATAACCAGATCCACAACCAGAGAATAAGAAGAGTTTAAAGAATTGCTACCTCCAACCAGGTCAAGAAGGACCATAATAAGGGAGGAGTCATCATCCAGTCCATCATTTCCATCATCTTCACCACCACCCACTCCATCTTCATCCGATTCTGAGACTAATTCTACTCCACAACCCCAACCAGTCATCCATCAACAGTTACCACCTCCAACAATGGCTTTCTTGGTGAATAACCCATCACCCTTGACATTCAACAACTACAATGTTATGGCCAAGAACCCTGAGCACTTTTACTCTAATTTTCATACGAATGACCCAAATAGGACAACAAAGGAGCATATTAGGATCTTTCAGACCTATCTAAGAGATAGAGGGATTAACCATGAAGATGTTGCATGTAGACTCTTCCCCTATTCGCTAGGAGAAGAGGCCTTTTATTGGTCTAACCACTTACCTGCTACTTCCATCCATAACTCGACAGAGCTTGAGGCCGCATTCCTACTAAAATTCAAGATTCCCATCAGTGCTAATGAGTTATACATGTAATTTACTAGGGTAAAAAGAGAGGTTAATGAACCCATAGGATCATTCAATAGTAGGTTCCATCGAGCATACACTAGACTCTAGGCACCCTATGCTAGGAATGAGGACACTGCCCTAGAAGTCTACTTTGAATCCCTTTATAGCCTTACCTCCACTTTCCTTAAGTGGAGAGATAATCCACCAACTACCTTGCGCGATGCATAAATGGAGCATGTTAAGTTCAGTACAGACCTGAGACAACACTTGTCTGGACCTCTACCATCTCTGGGACTAGCTGCTCACTCGAGCCAAGTCCAATCTCTCACCCAAGCTCTGATTAATCACATGCCCATCATGAATCCTATTCCACAGTGGCCTCTGGTCCCTCACCTAGGTCATCCAATAAACTAGGTCCAGCCAATGCTTGGTTATCCCCAACAAACTGCTAACCGTCCCCTCCATTCACATCCACAAGCTAATTTCCCCACATATTTGTAGAACTCGAAATTTTTGAATCAGTCTACTAGTTCTGGAGGAGTGTCAGGGAACTCCCTAAACAACATGAATCCAGTCCCTTACAACAATGCTGATAAAGAAAGGTTAGACAAGCTAACCAAACAAGTAAAGAAGTTGAACATGGAGGTAACCTACTTGAGGAACCATAACAATCAACTCCAAGATAATCAAAAGAGCATGCAATCAAGTTATAATAGAGGGAAATACTATGACAAAACTTAAAACTCTGAGAGAGGACAAGGCTCTGGTCAAAACTTTGATAGAAATCAACAAGGTGGACAAGGATTCAAAAGAAGACAACCACCTAGGCAGAATAGGCCATGGAAAACTAAGCCTTACAATGGATGGGTTCCCACTCCACCTAACCAACCTTCCAATCCTAAGAAGCCTCCACGTGGGGTGTACTTAATAGAGGCCGCTTTTCCCGGATGGTGTAGGCTTCACAAGACCAGTCAGCATTCTGAGCTTGAATGCCTTGAATTTCAAACTATTACTTCCATTTTTCAATATGAATTTGAAAACAACTCCACCAGCCAGGATTTGGTGCCCTCGAATCCCTATGATTCCCCGGTGTTAGTATTGAATCATGCTTCGTTCCCTAGGGGTGAAGAGAATGAACCAAGGGAGGAATCAAGTAGTCAGGATGAAGAGGTTGAGCAAGTGCTCAATGAAGATGAAATCTCTCAATTATTTGATGAAGAAATCAAGAATGAAAATGGCCCATTAGATGAAGAAGAGGCTAATGTTGAAGAGGTACAGATGTTTCAGCAACCTGTTAGAAAGTGTGATCTAAGGAGCAAACCCCATAGGAATCCACAAGCTGAAGGACCGTTCACCACATTGACCCCTCCACACAACTTTACTACTCCATCAGATTCACATGCCAACAACAACCCATCCTACCCTTAGGTGCCAACAGAATACCTCACAAAGGAAGGACAACCAAATGTCTCCAAAGGAAGAATTGTTGTTGCAAAAAAGTATAAGAAATTTGGTCACTCCAAGGAACTCCACACTGATTTGAATGTGGAGCAGCTAGGAGAATATTTCACTGAGGAACTAAGAAGGGTAAAGGTGAGTCTTTTTGCTTTTGAGTTATCAAGAGTTCCTGAAATCAGAAATGTAGTCCTTGGGTCTTTTAATTCAAGTATAGAGACACTAGGAGTAGCTACCAATGAGGCAATTGTAAGGACTCCTAGTTCACAAACACCCAAGGGTCCTAGTCTATCACAAGCTAGGGATAGGGGTAAAGAAAAAGACAAGAGTTAGGTTTCCCAAGCTAACTCACTGTTGAGTTTATTCCAAGGAAAAATGGAAACCCCTCCTTTTCTGATTTCCATTCGCATGTTTGGCAAAAATCTGCACAATTGCCTACTAGATTCAGGGGCATC